>JANHGO010000644.1:0-39229 GCA_024606505.1 Aquila spilogaster
CCTAAATTAAATAAATCCATGTGACTCCAATGAGCTTAGTGCAGGCTCAGCACTGTGCTAATGCAATTGCGTGCTTCTTTTGCAGCCTGAGGTACCAGCAGAACAAGTTCACATACATTTAGTGAACAGATAAGAACAAGATCACACCTGCCCAAATACAACATGTAAACATACAGGATAAAGAAACACACAGAATATTAAACAAAATCTGGGGTCAGAGATGGAGCCAGTAATTCCAACTCAGTGAATTAAACACCTATATCACATGACATTTTATGCAATAAAATGTCACTGGTGCTTTGATGTTTTTCCCTTATTTTTTTCTACCTTCCTGAACATCTGAAAGACAAATTTTTAACGTAGCAGAAAACTCCCCAGACATGATATTTTGGGCTTCCAGACACTAAAGTTCTGCTGAGATTGGGTGTCGTATTCACAGTCTAAGGAAATCCGAAGAATTTCACAGTTTTCAAATAACCATGGTTACGTGAGTGAGCTGAAATAATCTGTTTTGTTTTATGTTTCTCCTCCTTCTAAAGTTGTGTTGTTTATTTTTTAAAGACAAAGCCCAGTTTCAACATTCCCGAGGCCTATTCAGGAGTTTCAGGTTGGCAACTTTCCAGTATTGCCACAGAAGATAAGGCATTATGCTAATGCCAGGGCTGCCAAAATACACCAAGTAGCACGTACTCCTTTTCCCCTAAAATTATACCTGGATCCACATGGTGATTTGCAGATCAGGATCCAGACACCAAAATAACAACTGTTTGACTATATCCTGGTTCTGATTTCAAAGTGATCCAGATCAAAATCCCATCTGAACAGTTTGGTGTTTTCCACATCTTCTTTCAGCAGCTCCAAGAATATTTAGCAGCTCCAGCTGATATGCTGTTGCCAAGATAAGTCAGCACTTCACAAATCAATAAAACTTTTCAAGAGCCCATGGTCTTCTTCAAGAAGTTACTTTTGGTGGCATACTACTATTTTACACCATTACACTGTTCAGTTTCATGCATTACCGCATTAAATTTCTTTTCTCAGATTAATGAAACTACCATCATCCTTAAAAAAAAAACTAACTGGTTTTAATACCGAGATGTCAGATAGACAGTTTTTTAGAAGTAAACTGAATTTCCTACTGGAGAATGGCATTAATGGAAACTACATGGATGCACTCTGACTCATCACTGTCCTAGAGAGGACTTTTCTTTTTGATAAAAGGACAGTTCAAAAACCCTGAGCTATCTTGTGTGCCTCTTTGCAAGACTTCAGAGTAATGAAAATCATGATGGTGAACTGGTGATAACCTACTTCTAAACACTACCACCTTGTAGAAGGGCCATCAAAAATGTTTTAGATCGGAACACAGTCTCTATGTAGCCAGATTGGATTAAAAGATTTAAAAGGACATGCTATATGCTTACACCATCACGTGATATTCCATCCTCAGTTAAACCTTTTGAGAGCAGTGTCAACTTTCTGGAAAGGAGCCAACTCCTGCAGCCTTATGGTACGCCCTATGATATTCATCTTTTCTCAAAATCCATATCTTTTTTATGAGAATATCATCTCTCATCATAAAACAAAATTAAAGTGTACTTGTAGCCTTGGTGACCACAGAGGGAAGCGTATAACTTTGACTCAACTACAGCTTGAGAATTCAGGAAACATTATGAAATGAGAAACATTTTGCATTTTATGCATCTCAAAATCTCCAGTTCTGTGAGCAGTAAGAAGATTTGATAGCTCTTACAGTCATCAGGATTGGTAATGAAGTTTTCAATTATGAAAATTCTTTGGATCTCATACCTTTAATCTTCCACTGTGTAGGTGCTGTATCAAATTCTCCCAATTTTTATGAAGGATAGAAAGAAAGACAAGGAGGATGACAGACCAGTGAGCCTTATCTCTGTGCTTGGAAAGGTCATGGAGCAGATCCTCCAGGAAGTTATGTGAAGGCATATGCAAGATGAGGAGGTGATTTGAAACAGCCAGCACGGCTTCACTGAGGGCAGATCACGCCTAACTAATCGGGTGGCCTTCTACAACGGAGTGATGCATTGATGGATGGAGGAAGAGCAAGTGATGATATCTATCTGGACTTCTGCAAGGCCTTTGACACAGTCCCCATCCTTATCTCTAAATCGGAGAGAGATGGATTTGAAGGGTGGAGTATTCAGTGGGTGGGGAATTTGCTGAATAGTCACAGCCAGAAGGTTGTGGTAAATGGCTCTATGTCTACATGGAGGCCAGTCACAAGTGGTGTCCCCCAGGGGTCCATCTTGGGAACAGTTCTCCTTAACATCTTTATCGATGACCAGTGATCAATCAAGTGCAACCTCAGTAGGCTTGCACACAACACTGGACTGGTGTTACAGTGGTGCAGCTGATAAGACAGAAGGAAGAGATGCCATCCAAAGGGACCTAGACAAGCTTGAAAAGTGAGCCCACATCAACATAATGAGGTTCAGCAAGGCTGAGAGCAAAGCGTAGCATCTTGGTCAGGCAATCCTAGATATGGGTACAGACTGGGAGAACTCATTGAGAGCAGCCCAGAAAAGAAGCACTTAAGAGTTCTGGTGGATAAAAGCTGGACATGAGCCAGCTGTGTGTGCTTGCAGCCCAGAAAGCCAACAGCTTCCTGGACTGCACCAAGAGAGGTGGCCAGCAGGGTGAGGAAGGGGACTGTCCCCCTCTACTCTGTTCTCATAAGGCCCCATCTGGAGTACTGCATCCAGGCCTGGGGCTCCCAGCACATGAAAGATGTGAAGCTGTTGGAGCAGGTCCAAAGGAGGGCCATGAAGATGATAAGTGGGCAGGAGAACCTCTCCTATGAAGAAAGGCTGAAGGTTCTCGTCTTGTTCATTCTGGATGAGAGACAGCTCTGGGGAGACCTCATTGCTGCATTCCAGTACTTAAAGAAAACTTATAAACAGGAGAAAGATTGACTTTTTACATAGACTGAAAGTGATAGGACAAGGATTAAAACAAAAAGAGGGTATATTTATGTTAGATGTTAGGAAAAAATTTTCAGAAGTTGGTGAGGCACTGGAACAGGTCTCCCCAGAGAAGCTCTGGATGCCCCATCCCTGGAGGTGTTCAGGTCCAGGCTGGATGGAGCACTGGGCAGCCTGATCTGATGGGTATGTATAACTGAACTATATCCTAGTCACACAAATGTTTGTTTATGTAGAGATGCCAGTTTTAATTTAAATAATCAAGGATATTTTACACTATGTAGTCCACAAGCAGCAACTTGAACTTAGGACCACATAGGAAAGATCTCATGAATCTGAACAAGTGATAGCAAAAAAATAAAAGCAATTTTTTTAAGAGGAGACCATTCTGGAGTTAGAGGTCTGTCATACGTGCCAATAAGAAATGTTTCAGAGATAGCAAGAAATGAAAAACACACAGGTAAATTAACCATAAGTGAATATGGGTGGAAAAGCTTTCCAACTTAAATCTTTCCCTAAATAACAGTTTGAAAAAAAGAGGGGACAAAGGTAAGAAATTGCTGGAAACTTGGCTTTGCTCCCTAGCAGCATCCAGAAGATTTAATCACGTTAAAAAAAAGAAAAAGCTTTTTACATTTATTATCTCTGAAAACAGTGCACAACTGGTTCCTTCAAGAAAAGTCACAGGTCTAATTCTTTACTAGTTCTAAAACCATTCTCCTGCATTCTGCCCATAGCTGGTTATGATACCGAGCAACAATTATAATGAAAGCATGACCACTGAAAGAAAATATCAATAGTGGAACCAAATAGCACCACATTAAAAGTAGGATGTCTGTGTATTTGTCTTCCAAGAGACTAGTGGTACACCAAGCTCTTTAAAGCAGATATAGACTCACAGTGCTTTACACCACTAAGAGTGAAATATCTTATATTTCTTCACAAATATGTATTAAAATGAATATGCAAATATTTTACATCCATACATGCTAACGTACAAGTATTTCTTTACTTAAATGTAGCAACATAAATTAGAGATTCCAATGTAATCCATAAATATGAAAAATGTTTCAAGATTTTCTCTTTCTCTCTGAGATTCCTGAAGAAACTTTCAAAACCATTCCCAACATCCACAAAATTAAATGGCCTTTATGTTACAGTATTCACCACTTCCTTCTTTTTCGTTATAAAATTAAAAATGCCTTCTTTTATGGAATCAGTGCGTAATACACTACTGAATGGAAAACAGAAGTTTGCATGGCACATGGCAATCGAATTGCTGGACAAAAAAAAGATGCTGTATGGAACGCTAAATAATATAACAGTAAAAAATAAAATCCATGACTGAAAAATGTAGGCTAAAGAAATGACTTGAGTTCACTCATACATATTGACTTTGCTGCTCCCCAGAAGTTTATTTCAGGAAGGATTTTGCTATGGAACTCCTATTTATTTACTTTACAATTAAACATTAGCTAGGTTAATCCACTGCTCACAGAGTTTGGAAATTTAGGGATGGCAGTACCTCAGAAGAAAACCTCATCCAACCAGTGTACAAATATAAGATGAAGTAAAACAGCTATTATGTGCAACAGATAATTGCCTAACCTGTTCTTAAAAATCTGCGAGAAAGGAGTTTCTTTTACATCTGTAGTAAAGAATGTTCATGCTTCTTTTGACTTACAGCTTTGATACACTTACAGATAAAAAAAAAAAATCTGTTTCAGTTTGTTTGTGGGTTGTTTTGTTTGTTTATTTGTTTTGTATGCTTGCTCGTTTCTAATAAATATCCTAGTTATTCTTGGTATAAGTTACCACTCTTTTCTCCAGTGGGCACTGGAATACAATTGATCATCGTCCTCTTTAAAACAACATTTTATATATTAGAAGACTTATGACTTGCTCTTAGTACTTTCTAGACTAAACAAATCCAGTTCTTTAAGCCTTCCTCATAGGTCATGTTTTCTAAAACTCCTATCATTCTTATTGCTCTCCTTTTGTCCGTTTCCAATTTGTCTATCTTTCTTAAAGCATGGTGTTCAAAACTGTATACAGCTTTTCAGATGAAGTCTCACCAGTGCTCAAAAGAACAGAATAATTACTTCCTGCTTCTTCTCCAGCATTACAACCCAGAATTAGATCTAACTTCATTGCAATGGTATTCCATCATTGCTGTATACTGTTTGAAATACAGATTCTTTTTTTTCCATTATATTGCCTCAGTATGTGTGAAGTTTCCCTTCTAAATGAATTTGTCTTTACTGAACTTCCAATTACTTATTTCAGACTCTCTCTCTAGCTTATTGAGACTAGAGCAGTTTACTGTAGCTTCTTGCACCTTGGGTCATTTCCAACAATATTCAAGTTCTTTCTATTTCATCCCAGAAATAATTTCTAAAAAAGTACTTCACACAACTGGATATAGGACATACTTCTCAGCAACCTGCTGTAAATCCTCCTCCTGTCCAACAACAAATAACTGAAATGTGTGAAACATGTTATTTCTATCAGTTGCATGGACATCCCATGCTGGTTTCATACTTAATTCCATTAAAATGATAACATTTATTGAGGTAGCTTTTATTATTTTAATGTACTTTACATTGTATTTCACTATAACTATTGAACTTATTATAAATATATGATGGGACAGCAACAAAGGCCTTTTGAATTCAGAGTACATATGTCACAGCTACCATTTGCTTCTTAAGTCACAAAGCCAGTTAACCCTTTGAAAGGAAATTAGATGTGCTTGACATCATTTGTGCTTGACAAATACAAACTATATTTAGAAAGGCTGTGCTATGTGAGGGCCATCTAGACCTGCATTCTGTCTTAGATTGTGGCCCAAAACTGTCAGCTAGGAAAGAGTGCAAGAATAAAGTGAATGCATAATGATAGATCGTAACTTCAAGAATGTAACTTAAGATAGGAATCACCAGCAGGTGATGATTAGGAAAAATCATAGAGCAAAGCAAATATAAAGGATGCCCTGAGATAGATAAATAAGGGAGTAATTTCATTACTTTCGATACTTTATAATGACAACATCTTAAATCTATCCTACCACAGGTAATAACTATAATAACACTAAAGTGTTATTTTCAATACTATAAATATGAAATTAAAGCAGGTACATTATTTTTGGTGGATCCAATCTTTAAGTTTTCCAGACAGAAGAGCTCCACTATTTTCTGTTTCAAAAATATCAAAACAATGAAATTTTTTGGTCAAAGTGTCTGCTTCACTCAAAAAGTACTGAGCCCGCACACTTGACACTTAGCAAATTTCTTTCTATTGTATCAAAGGAACTGCAACATTATCTGACAAAACACACTGAACTATTACAAAGGGCAGTGCTTCAATGCTAATAAACCAGGGAACATCATGACCTCTTATTCCCAAACGAATATTGTGTAAATATTATGATTTTAAACCATGATAATGGATTTGTTTTAATAATTCTGTGTTTTACTTTTCCCTTAACTTTCAAATCATTAACATTACAAAACACTATCAAATGAGTTACGTATTTCCAAAATAAATGTTTCAATTTACAAAAATTTGTGTTTGTTTGTAAATAAATACTGAAATTCACAAAATCAAACAAGTGTTGGGCTAAGGTGTATTATTTTTTCTACTGAGTAGAAAATTTTCAAAGCTAGAATGTTCAATCAACAAATTTCAGACCATCTTATCAGGACAATCTTGAAACACAGGACTCAAAGAAGACTAAAATTGTAAGAATACTGAATCACAAGCATTTTTTCTATAAAACATCATGGAATTTTGTTTATCGTGCTTAGTGAAAAATGTGTCACTTCATTTTAAACGATACCTGTTATTTTATAGCTTTATAGCTTCATATAATGAAAAAATATTTTCATGAACAGCTTAGAACTAGTGGTTTACAAGTTGCCAAACAGAAACACTGTATAAGTTTCAAAGTCCTAATGATTTCTTCGTTTACTTTAAATAAACTCCCCAAAACTCCAAAAAATGCATACTTCTGAAATCAATTTAAGCAGGCAAAATTTCAATGCTTTTATGCTTAAAAAGTTGAATTATGAAATGCTAAAAAAGTATCTGTGAAATGTTTTTAAAAAGATAGAGAAATATAAGATCCCAGACACAACAATGAGACTCTTCCTGGGTTGGAAACAAATGTCAGACCTATTAGTTTCTGTTCAAAGAACACATCACTTATATTGCTCATTATATTTGTGGAATATTTGTTTCACCTCGAAATATCAAAACTGTAAAAGTCTAAAAGTGAAGCTGAGAAAAGAAGTAACTGACCTGATCTGGAGAGGGTCTGTGGTTGGAGTGTTGTGGCCTCCCAGGAGAGCGGTGATGGTGATGGTGGTGATGATGGTGGTAGTGGTGATGGTCATCATCATAGTTATCTGCCATCAGTTTCATTCTGTTTTGTGTCTGTTAGAGAGACAGTGAAAACAATTCATTGCATGCTGGAATTTATTAGTCTAATCGTGTTTTGGCAACATCTTAGCTCTTCGTTCATTCTTTCTTTTGGTAGCTGAAAGGATCTAACAATAGAAGTCAGGACTGCTGGCTCAGAAAGAGAAGGAAACAAACAGAAAAAAGATAAAGCATGTGAATGCATCTGTCTCAGTTTTCACATACATAGAATAACACAAAGAAATCAGAAAAGGACATGATTAAGGATGTTATGTTTGAAAAGTGACAATGAAGACATTCAACTTTTCTAAATGTACTGTTTTGGAAGAATTGCCTTTTTTCCAGTCTACTACTATGTTTCAATAATGAACTTCCAAAATCTCACTAACAGGAATATTAAGCATGCTTCAAGTATTTACAGTTATCTATCAAGGCAAGTCAACAACAATCATGAAAAGCTATGCTAGAAATGAATTTTGGCTTAATTTTTCTTTTTTTATTGTAAGCAAGGATCATCCTGTTAAGTAGTACGTTAAAAGAATCTGAAGTCTAGTTGATACAGACACAGATGTTTAGAGGAAACAATGATTATGGGACTTCACACATCACAGTATGAAAGTAAGTCTTAGACAAAGATCTTGAAAACAACATCTATGCTTCAGTTACTGCTTTGTACAGTTAAAAAAATCTCATGTCACCATGAGGTAACAAGATACACCCTTGCTCTTTATCATTATTACAACTATTCCATACCATAACATACATAGACTAGAATAATACAAACTTTGTCATGGCACCAAAAGTATTTTACTATCTAATCGCCCAACACCAGTGTATGCAGCACTTATTTTTTCTGTTAGTAGGACTGAAGGCTGTCTCAGGAAAACTTGTTAACCTTTAATCAAGTTTTACTTTTGTACTGATAAATCCCTGGAGAAAATGCCACGAGCTGTCAAAATTTGAAGATTTTATTCAAGGCATTATGTACTATGTATTAGTACTATGTAGATGGCTGAAGGAAAGACAGAAGTCTAAACACAATATCATCTTCAAAAAAACTCATCTAAACCGTGATATAATTATGCTGCAGGGGAACAGTTGCACTTGAAAGAGCATTATTTACTTTGTGCCAATTCTCTTTGTGGAGACATTTGAGCGGGTCATGCACAAACAATTGGAAGTACATTGGAAATAGACACTTCCTGCTGACATTAAATTTAATAGTATGAAGTCAATTGCAAAAAGTCATAGTTCTACTCATGCCTTGAGGTGGCAAGATGCATATTGGCTGCAGCAAGGACACTGAAAAACACATTACCCCAAGACTTTGCTCAGACTAATCATTTCCAAATAAAACAGACTAATTTAAACACCACTCATTAATCTGTGTATATTCCCATGCTAACAAGTCTAACTGAATTCCAACTGGTAATGTCCATGAGATAACTAGCAGTCTATATCTAATATGTAGTAAATGGTTTTCAAGGATTAAGGTAAATAGATTTTCCTATGAGAACACAATCCTATACCAAAATCTCTGCTAGGAAAACTTCACTGGTAAATATATTTTAATAGAAAATGTAAAAACTGAGATTGCAATTACATTCCTTGAATTTAATTAGTTTTGCTGAAGTAGAAAAGAGATTTGAAAAGAAATCGAGAACACCAAATATTCCTATTACAAAATATTTGCACTCTAAGAAAAATGTAATGAGAAGAAAACTAAGAACCACAGGGATCACACAAAATCCTAAGATATCTTCTTATTTGCAACTAATTTTATTTTGAAATATCATAATGTTTCTCAAGAATCTCACACGACCATTGGGAGACAATAATAAATGCATTTCAGGAGAGCACTTGCACTCACTCAGTTCAAGCTGAGATTTGAAAGAATAAATACCTAAGGTAAACACTATAACAAGGCAGAGGGACATTGACAGATTAGATATGTATAGCTTTAACCACGGCTAATCGTTTTCTAAGCATCACTATAGCACTAAAAGAGCGTCTTCCCTGTGTGTTACAGTATAGATTTAATCCATAAGTCAAGAGGTAGATTCCTTTGAACAGAAACTGCGCAGACTCTGTGGGGTATCATCTCACACTTTTAAACACTATTTTATGCACAGTTGGGATAATTCCATTTTTTCCATCCTGAATAAGAAGATAGAAGCATAGACCTATATAAATTTTAGCCATGAATTTCTACTGATTTCTCCACAAGGCCAACTCGAACTGAATCATTATCATTAACCTGTTTGTCTTAATATTCAAAGAGGAAGTCCTGTTGAGCAATAGTGGAAAAGATGGAGAATTAATAGACAAATAGTAACCCACTTACTGTAAACACTGTAATATTCGGCCTCTTCGGGGAAGCTCCTAAGATTTTATCAGTTTACTTTCTTATCAATGAACAGCCTTAAATTTCCTACCTTTCAACTGTATCCCATAAAAGAATGCAAAAGTTAAACAAGATGATATATGCAATCCTAAAAGTGTCCCTTGTAATGAGGTGCTGGGGATTAGACGTGTCATGGGATAAGAACTGTAAATGAATGATGTCATCTTTCTAATTTGGTGCTGAAATATAAATAAACCACTTCTAATGTTTCCTCACTTTGGATGCCAGACTGCAGTAAAATGTGCACAAAGAAAGTGTTAATGCTGTAGCAGGCTTCCTTTACTTGTTCTGCGCCGGAAGCAAAATACATAAGAAATACAAAATGGAAAAATGAAAAGTTGATATTGCTTTCAACTCACAAAATCATCAAATTGTGCATACATTTACATGACTTTTTATTGTTACTCATTTCTTAAAATGATGCTAAATATATATTCTTTTCGTAATAGCTTTTTGTTTCTATTTGTTAGTGCTAAACAATGCAAACTGGTATGATTTCCGGGTTCTGTTTCTTTTTACTTTGGCTGCTGTCAAAGTGTACTTCAATAGTGAACTACATTTTCCAGATATGCTCACCTATCACTTAAATAGTACAAAATATGGTATGATTTCAAACTTTTCAAAGTAGGATTTCTAAGGATAAGTAGGAGGATTTCTGGAGGAGGAACAAAACTAAAGGCATCCGGAAAATTAAAAGTAACAATAAAATCCCTTTCATGTCCTTCTGAGTAAATCTCTGTACCATCACTTCCATCTGCTTTCCTTGCTAATTCTTTTAATGGTTAGTAGGCGATGAAATGTCAGGTATGTTTTTATTTGAGGAAGAAATTCATTAACCACACTGGAACTCATTCAGGACCCCAGGGCTTCACACCCCTACACATACATATAAGCACACACATCGACACAGAAAAGGGGTTTTATTCACCGTATGTTTTAGGACATTGGCTCATCAGACAGAGAGTAACTGCTCCTGATCACAGTCCCATATCAACATATTAGATCATCACTTCAGTACTGACTGAAGGGGAAAAGTACCACCTGCTGACTTGATAATGCCGTGATTTCCTGTATCTTCTTCAACATCCTTGGAAATTACAAGCTCAAAAATACACAGGATTTTTTACATTACTTTTGAAACAGATTCCTAAATATGACTTTACAGAGTGGTTTACAAACTCAGTCTTGGAACTTGCAATTCATAAAAATAGTACATACATTTGAACTGTGCCAAATCTCATTTGCATCATCTGTTATTCTATATGAATAACACCACAACATGTGTTGTGTAATTTCCATATGTATCATTGCAAATTATGCAATATTCTGTGAAGTAAGAAATCATTCTTTCTTACATTCTTAATTACAAATCCATTGATACACAGCATGATATAGATGACACTACAGCTTCCTGGAACCTCTCTGTCAATTGCTATATCAAACAGAATTTGGGAGAATATTTATTTGCAAAATTTTGGTTATCTTTCAATAGTTTCATTATTTGTTTTCATTTATGATAACCTTTGACCCTTCTTTCCATAGTAAATACTTTCTAATGTGATTGCTCTATCAAATACGGCCAAATCAACAAAAGTTCATGCCTACCAATTTCCTGCAGTGGAGCTCATTCTTCTCCAGTAATATTCCTAGAGACGAGCATGCATCAAGATGTTACCATCTTTCAAAGAAACTATGAAATCCAAAATAAATGTTGAGTCAGAACTTCACTGCACACCACATCTTCTCTCATGCTCATTATAATTTTTCCTCTAAGGGACAGCAGATTTGTTCTGCAATCTGTACTGGAGATATGGGCTACTTTAAATAAAAACAGAGAATAAATTCAAGTCGGCAGCATAAACAGAAATGAGCTGTTGGAAGTCATGGGCTTTTTTTTTAAATTGAATTTCTTCCTCAACAATCTCAGCAATCATGCTGTTATCACAACACAGAGATATGCATTCAGCTTGTCCTATTGTCCGGTATATTAAGATATTGCCTTAGATTTATAAACATTATGTTTTTACATGTGCTTATGTATACACATACACATTTATATACTCACTTATGTACATATGAATTATTTCCTTACCAGTGAAATATAGCAAAGACTTCAGATCCACAACTGCTTAGGCAGTTTCACAATTTTAACTCATTCTTACAAATTAAAACCAGTTTCACTAGTGGTTGAAAGAATGATGAGCTGTGGCATAGGTTGGATTTTCTGAAATTAGAAGCACTGTGACACACAGACTTGTGGAGAAATACTGAACAGGTGACCCATTTGACTTCAGAAGGAGATTGGCTCTCAGCAGTCTCAAGCATTTTCTCAAGACTGAGGTTTCCAAATATCTCCCTTTTTTCATTTCCTTTAACACTGCCAATGGAAGTGCATTGCATTCTAACAGAGACATTAACAGCAAAATCCTAAACTCTGTCTCCAACAGGAATCTGAAATAATTTAACACAAATCATTATGCCAGGTTGAATCTGCAAACTCTAGCAGTTCAGGATACATTTCTTTTGATCATTCATCACATGTTGAAAAGGCACATCTCTAACAACAAAATTATCATAGGCTTTTTTGAAAATGCCTGGTGAACACCAGGCCCACCCCCAAGAAGGAACCAGTTTTAATTTGGATTTATAAAAGGAATGAAAATAAAAATAAACTTGTAAAATGCAACAGCATAAACTGCATCTCCTAAAGGCAACGTATACCCTTATTAGTTTTAGCCTGAATAATTTCTTCAGGGCCATTTTTTTTTTTTTGCTTTAAATTTATTACTATGTTCAATAAACGCTGCATATATTGTGAAGAAAAAAAAAAAAAACGAATGATAGAGGAATTAGAAGTGGCTTAAATGTAGGTGCACAGGTATATTAACCCTCGGGGCTCAAAACAGTTGTCTTTGATCATTTAGTATCACTATTTGCTAAGCTGTCAAGGTCGTGAATGGTATGTGTAACTGAATTTCTAACCCACTTACCAAGAAATTTATGATCAAGCTCTGCACAAAAACCGGCAGATATTTCTCGTCCTTCTAAAATTCTGCAGAGTTTAAGTAAGGATCTACAGAAGTGAAATGAAAGTCTTTGATTGACTGGCAACAGACTCAACAGCTTAACAACAATCTGTAACCGTAAAACTATAATATTAAAACTGTCTTTAAAAAAAATATTTTAGCAAAGTGGCAATAGGCAGCTATGCTTTGATCTGTCATCTGGATCAAGTTAACAATGAAACTCTCATGAATGAGGTTCAAATGAGGAAAAATAGTAATATTTGTTGCTCTGGGATATAGTTGTAATGCCATTCAATAGCTATCACTTTTCTTTGCATTTTCTACTCAATCCCTCTTCACTAAATGGAATTTGGAACATTTCTAGAATATTCACTTTCAATAAAGTAGGATTTTTCTCTATATAATACAAGAAGGAGACACACATAAGGCCTACAAACTATCCTGGGAAGATCCTACAGTGTAATTATTAAAGCATAGAATTTAAAATCAAGAGAATCAAGTTCTAGCATTGATTCTAAAATGGACTTTGACATCTTCAACATTCCAAAACTTCTGTTTCTTGCAATCTCGCTATTTGAAATTTATATTTCCTCAGAGCACTTTGACATCTTCATTTTCAGATGTTTCACTCTATTTTTGCTGATGAACAATTTAATTTGACTTTTTTCCCCTTAATACAACAATTTCAGAAAACACTAAAATACTTTTCTTTTTAATTTTGAAATCCAGAATGTAAGGATCTAAAAAAAACAGTATGCTTAAGACTATATATTTCACCAAGTTTATCCAGAAGTTACAGAAACCCAGTGGAATTAACTTGGATTACAGGAAAGCATGACCAAATGCAATTGTTCTTTCAGTCTGAACCCAGTGCTTCAGGCCTGAAATCTATTAGCTGAGGGTTAACAAAATGTTTGCTAAATAAGCCAGTTATGTAATTACTGTCTGTACAAAATTAGTTTTCATGACAGAACAGTATTTTTGCACATTCTTCATTAAAATAATCAAAAATATTCCAAATGTGGACTGATACAGTTGTGTAACAGAGGAAGATGGTCTTGAAAAGAAGCTATAGAGGGCTTTTCAGAAATGATTGCTGAGTTTTTAAGTAATCATCATTAGAACTTCTGAAAACAATGAAGTTACATTGTCTTCAATTAAGAACCATCAGGGATAACAATTAAAATTCAAATGTAATGCCATTAAAAGCCTCAATTTCTACAGCCTGATTGTCACCTTTTTTTTTAATTATTATTGTACTCTTCGTCAAGTTTCCACTTCTGTCATGTCTTTTGTGTCATGAAGCATTTTGCCAAGATCAAAAATAACAATTTCCTGCTTATGTGATTTCATAGTAAGTTTAACTACAAATATGCCCACTATATGTTTCTTACAGAGAACTTACGTTTTCCACAAGTTAGAAGATCTGCTAATTGGCTATTGCTTTGAGAGACATTTTGCCAGTACTAGAGCCACATGTAAGAAGTGGACTTCTATTTCTATGAGTATTCCAGGGCTTGTTGCTACTTTACGCTAACTTCAGATCACTTCTAACAGCACAACGCTAGCAACATAGTGTTAATCGTATACAAAATAAGTTATAGTTCTTCAACTGTCTTCAATTGTTACAAATATCTGATAATATTCAATTTAAGATCGTTTTTGTTTTTGTTTTTGCTTATGCAGTGAGTTCTTATACACCAAGAAAATACCAATAGAAAAAACGTACATTACAAAGAATATGTTTGCAAGCACACAACAGCAACAAAAAGATAATGAGAACATTACAGTGTGGTAACTCAGAATTCCAGATGCTAGAAAACTACCATAATCATAACCGTATGGGTATTAGAATGCATTGCTATGGGGTAGAGCTATGCTTTACTGAGAGTTTTAATTAGACATTTTCTTTTTATAGTATCTCTGTAATATAACCTATCCTTACATTCTTGCTCTTAACTATATTTGAACTTTTTTTTTAATTTTGCTGCTTTTATTTTTTTTTTCCCTGTTAAAATTCCAAATGGGCTAATACGTATGTTTTTCTCTTCCTGGTACAGCGTGTGACTTGTCATGGAAAGTGAGACAGACAGGATGCATACAGGAAAAAGTGTGCATTATAGTTTACTGGAGAAAAATTCGGCCACTTAAATATTTTTATCTACTTTTTTGTCCTCATTCATGCTATGATTGTTGCATATGAAGTTAGGAACACAGTAACGTTCTTATGGTAGGAAAGCACTTTTTTGTTTTTTTTTTTTTAACTTTCTTCTACCTACATCTAGTTGTATATTAAATGTAATTCATGCGATGCTTAATGTGAAAATCTTACAGTTGTCATCATCTGTGAAGTCCATGTAGCCAGAACACTTGTTCTTCAGGCCTTGTCTGCACTCCCTAGTTTAACAGTACAAAAAAAGTGTTCCAAGCTTTCAGGAAATCCCAAAGGAAACAGCCTTCCTCCCACATGAAACAAAACAGGCAACGCTGGCCAAATTAGATGCTCTGACTCCTGTGCAGCAATGCTACCAGAGAAATTAAAAGTAAAAAAGTTATCTGAAATTAAGCAAAAAAACCATAAATCCCAGGAACAGTAGAAACAGTAAAATAAATGAACAAATTAGGTTTGACAAAAAGTGACACCAAGGAAGGTTGGAAGGTTAACAATTTTAATTATTTTTTCTGATGGTATCACAATGTGTAGTAAACTAATATGATACAGAAAGGATACCAGAGAAAGTATTAGACTAAATGAAGCCTGAGTGGCATAAAAGAAAGAAATGGATGGTCATGAAAAGACAAGAAGCAAAAAATCCCATCTATTTATCTGCCTGGAAGTAACTAAGATGCGAACAATCTGTCTGTTTACAATTAAGAAAAATAATAGATGTAAAGCAGTTTTCAAGATGTATCTTGACAAAGACTTGGGTCTGAAAATTTAGTGTTTACTGTGAGCATAAAAGCTCTGCATATACTTCAAATTTATTATTAATTACAGTACTATTTAAATGATATTAACAACCATTAGACCTGATGCTTTGCAAGATTACAGGCTTTAAGTGACTTATCCTGAAAGAAGTCAGAGCTCATAGTAAGCCTCCCTCTTCACGAGCTGAAGGATAATAGCCTTCTCACAAACACCAGCTGGGATATTAGATGCTTAGCAGAATGAGAAGAGACAGCAGTTTCAAGTGCCAAGCAGACATTTATCTGGAGTCCTAAGACTAAATTTCTTCTTTCTTTGCACTTGCGATTGAAGTTATGTTGATTTGAACATGGTCCCTCTGCCTTCTCTGTTGTGGTCCCTGCATTTAGAGTTAGTGTATTTGAAGCCTTTTTAAGTTCTGTGAATTAAAAGTATGGCTTGAAGCACAGGAAATATCTTGTAATAATACAGCATACAAGGTAATGTATAGGCTAAAGTCATGCTGAAAGTATTTGTCTGAGTTCTACTACTAAACCTAGTAATTACATAGAAGTATGTAAGAACACAGACACAAAGAAGTGGGTTAAAAAGCATAATTAAAGCTCTGAAGCAGCAGCTGCCTGAGGACATCTCAGGCCAGGTCCCACTAAAAGCAGACAAACAGCATAAGAAGGTAGAGTTCTCTGGTGGCTTGCTGTTGTTTGTTTGCTTTGTTTTTAATTCAGCTTTTTGGTCATTTGTTTGTGTATTAAAACAGGAAATAACTCACTGTAAAGATACTTCCCCGTAATTTTTCAACACCAGACATGAATCAGAAAGTTCAGTAGCAAAGCGGGACTTCTGAAACGGCAATTACACAGTTTGTAATACTGACATCTGCATGTCAGAAAAGTTCATTTCATTGTAATTTTTGCAGTCTTACAGAATCACAGAGTCATGGGGGTTGGAAGGGACCTCTGGGGATTATCGAAACTAACCCCCTGCTAAAGCAGGCTCCCCTTCAGCAGGTCGCACAGGAAAGCATCCAGGCACAAGTTCTTGAATATCTCCAGAGGAGGGAACTCCACAACCTCTCTGGGCAAATCCAGCCCTCTCCTTTCTACGTTTGTATGTTACACAAAACTCTAGCCTAAATTGAAGTTACTACATTTCTTCTAATAGTACGCACTAAAAATAGATAAATAAAAGTTTTAACACAGTGACGGTACGTTGGAATATGGACCAATTTATCTAAAAGGGAAAATATAACTTGCAATTTCATCATTTCTAAGTGCTTGATGTCACCACCACAACATCACATTAGCACTACTCCTGATGTTCTTAACCAGAACAATATACGTAATGCAACACACGCTGCCCCTCAATTCCATTTCTCTCCTTTGCTCTTGAAAGCTTTCTTTGAAATATTTGTAAGTTAATTAGTCAGAAATACTCCAATGTATTGCATACAGGAGGAACTTGTTGAGAAACTGTGGTTACACAGATTTTTTGAATTCCTTGATTGTTTCTCACCGTTTTTGTTTCATTAGCAATATGCTCATGTGATGAAATATAGAGTAGTGAACTAGTAGACTGGAGAACACTGCCAAACACCAACTTTGCCTCTGGCCAGAGTATTCTGTACACCTGCAGTCTTGAAAATGCTGGACTGGTTTCTAATTTCATGTTTTGGGAAGAAAAATAAAATGCTTTCAAGGAGTTAGAAGACCTTGCATTTTGGCAAACCCCACTTACATTTTTGGCTCTGTATCCCAAAAGTGAAAAGAGGCAACTGGGAAATTGCCTTGCAGTGTCCAAGTTCAGAATGAATCAGTAACACAGCAGTGTATTATGCTCCCACTAAAATCTCTTGAGATGTTCTAAAAATGGGCTTTAAGCTAATTGTTTCATGAAGGATTGCATCACTATACACATTTCTCTAAAAATAGCTGTCTCAATATTCTCCAAAGGAATCTTGGCCAGGGTGATTATAAACACTGTGTAATCACTCAGCCAAGCCTGTGTGGTGATCTTGTTTAGTACTGTGTTACTGAGTGGTCTTTTAAACCTACTAAAAAGTTCTGTGACTCTCCAAATACAGCATTTGGTGTATGAAACCAAACAATTCCAGTGGCCCTGTTTTGCTGGGAGTGTATTACTATGCTTCCCATATATTTACAACACTAAGCGATAGAAACATTACTGAAAGATTACTGCTGCTAAACTGTACTTAAATCACTGCAATTAAATATACTCATTTTATGCAAAGGTGTTTGCATCACAGCGGTCAGTATCATTAGCAGCAATTTTACAGGTGGATTCACTGTGATACAAATAGGTTTCCTAGGTTATCAAAATATATTCTGATGAAAACTGTAAAAATAAGCCATTACCAATGCATTTCTTCCAGCCCAGAAATAACAAGTCATTCTTAAACTCATGCAGCCACAACCTATGAGAAGACTGCTCAATTTATCACCATAATAATATTTTGATCTTTCATATATGTATACCTGTAGTTTCATACTTAAATAACACATGTTCTCATTCCCCTACAGAGGCAACATATTTCATTTTTAAGATTATTCTCTTCATTTTTCAGTAAGAAGAGTTACAAATTATATCAAAATCTGTTTCATTTACAGTCTGCTTGAACTTCTGGAAGGCCAGAAAATTAGAACAGAAAAAATGCTGCAGTTGGTCATACATTGAAGTTCTGGCTTTTGATAAAAGTGGATCAGAAATAGATTAGGAAATGGCATCTCTCAAGGAAACTGAGAAGCAGAGTAAAGATATCACACAGTGTGAAATCTGTCATTTTTCCCCACAGGACAATCATAGCAAGGAAGAGTAGCACTTACAAGCCTTGCTCTTGGGTGCACATGTGAAAGCTGTGGGGTTTAACAGTGCTTCTCTCCAAAGGGATTAAAGAAGTATGAATGATCTCTACAACTCCTACTATCAGATAATTCTTAAGTGTAATAAAGTGGTGACCTAGTTAAACTACACTCCTATTCCTGGTGTCTCTCTCTTTTTTTTTTCTCCAGTGTCTGAGATAAAAGAGATTATTTTGGCATTAATTTAATCTAGTTAAACAGCATTACTGAAGATCTTTATCACTATAAATAATGGAGGTATTTGAAGTATTTGGTTGCAATTCTAGCTGAAGTTATCACACACACAGTGCCTCTCTAGCAATCCTCTTCTGCTGTTCCTATACTCCGGCCAAACAAAGTTCTGAAAGTGTTGAGCACATCTCAATGGTATCTTGAAGGTAAAGAAAAAAGAAAAAAAAAAAAAACAAAAAGAAACAAAAGCAAACAAGCAAATAAATAAAAGTAAAAGAAAAGACACAGTCTTCCCACATATGTTATGAATATTTTAAAAAATATCCAGGATAGATATCCTGGAACATGACAAACTGATACATTCATTTACTCTTCAGTAATGAAGTTGTTTGGAACGAAACAGTTTCTGCTAATGTGATGAAAACTCTCCTGGACACCTGAAAGACCCAAGACATAAGTGCATCATGGCTGAAACACAGGTACTTGGCTGGAATGTCCGCAATGAAGCATCATGGGGGGATGATAAATTCATGCTCAGGGGTTGTTTCCTATTTTTAGAGACGTGGGAATAAGCTACAACTGATAGATACATGATGAAGAGCTATTGGGATTTTAGCATAGCAGGAAGGGTTTTCCCTGTCTTTCTGTCAGTGAATCCATGAAGTGCTACAGTATTCAATGTATAATTCAGAATAAATAATAATAACATTGACCATACAGTATGTTCTAAACATTGTTAATGTGTCATACTCAGTTGTGAAGTGGCACATTGCTGAATGGTTAATTTGAGAGACTAAGGAAAACAGAATGATTTTGCTGATGGTATTCTCATACTCATCAAGAAATAAATTCAGTAATGACACACAAAGGAAAACAACAGCACTTCAGAACAACAATTCAGAAGTGGTCTGTAAACATCTTGCTCATCTTTTTCATCTATTCTGAAAGAGGAATCACATAAATTACACATAGCACTTATCTTTAGTACTTAGGTTATCTGAACATCCTTTGTCTTATTGTTTGTCCTAATGTATATCTACGGGCAGTGAGCACTACCTTCCAAAAACATAGGAAATAAACACTGCAGAGTGTGCAGTTTAAAACATCTTAACTGGACAGAAAAGAGATGTATGTCCTGTGCCTATTGTAGTGTGACTAGTGTGGTTACTTTCCTCATTAATAAAGCAGAATACAAATTAAATTTGTTTGTGTCCAGAGTTTGCAACAACATCTTTTTTTAATTAAAACCTCTAATGACCTAGAGTGCTGAAGACAGGAGGATTTTTACTCAGTGGAGAATTTTAAGGATAATCACGATTTCCAGATAACGTTGCAGAAAGCCTGAAGCCTTCTGAAAAGTAAACCCACAACAATTATTTAACAACAGATAAGCAAAAAACTGAACAGCAAAAAGGTTAGAAAGTGTCAATAAAGTGAATAGATCTTGCTTGACTGTGAAGAGCATCTGTTCACTTCTGTTGCACATACTGAAGTCAGTGGGAAGTGTACAAGGAGGGGAAACTGAAGCGTAATAGCTGCATAGATGCAAGTTGACAAAAAAGTAATGCCTCCTATTTACTTTCATGGAAACTACAACAGATACAAAGAGCACAATAACACTGTTTGGCAGAGCCAAATCAAAACTACAAAATGTGATTTTTGAACCTAGGTACCACCATTAGCTTTGCATTTTTGCAAGTCATGAACAAGAGCCTGCATGCTGCACTTGTAAACATCTGTACAAGTGGAGGTGACCCAATGTCACCACCGCTGAAAAGCACCACCCACCACCTCACTATGCTCACATCCACTGTTTGGTCTCCATCAACATTCAGCAAGCATCAGTGAATGTCAGTGGGTGCCATTTTCTCTCCATGGAGGAAATGAGTGCTTCATACCCACTTCTATGTCAAACACCTTTGCTTCATACCCACTTCCATACCAAACACCATTTTGTCAGACTGCCTCTCTACTGCCATCTGTCACACGGTAACAAAATGTAACAGAATATTGGTGGAAAGGTTTATCCTCTACTGCCATCCCACCAACATCTGCCTCTGACATCGTGGGCCAACATAATAAAATAGGAAGTATTACTTTTGGAGCAGCCCTTGTAATATGAGCCTATCAAACATGCAGCTAAATACTTAGCAACCAAAGAGAAGCAATACAGAAGCATTTACGTTTAACACCTCCTACTTATCTCAATTGCTGCTATGTATTGGACCTGGTTTGAGGACTTTCAATACAATGTTAGAATAAAATAGTACAAATGAAAATAAAGTCAATTCTCAGTAGTCATAGAAGTATGAAAATGAATGTGCTCCCACCTGCTGTTTTAACTGATGTACTAATCTGTCCTTCTCTCTTTTAAGAGCCATTACTTCCTCTTGTGTCTTCTTTTTCTTTGAAGCAGACAGTTCAAGCAAGGCAATGTTTGCATCTTTTTCACTAATTGCAGCAAGCAACGCTTCCTGTCTGATAAAATAAAAGAAAAATTGTTATATTCTCCATAAAACAGAATAAAAAAAATACATGGAACCACAAGAGAATAATAAAATAATTTCTGAAAACTCCTTATACAGTTAATATTGTTAAGTACAATCAAATAATGAAATAAATTATCGGCAAAAAGAAATCATTCGTTTCTCATAATTTAAACATTTCTTAAAACATTTATCTCAGTGGGTTTCTTTTTATTCTAACGTGACATCTAATAATAATTTTTTGAATTGCTTTGATCTTAAAAATCTTTGGTATTTGTTTTTTTAAATTTATTTACCTGAATTCTAGACTGTCCTGGACAAATCTGTTATGAACTATTCCAATTGTAAAGACTGAGTCATAAAAGCAAAGTGATATAAAACTTAAGTTGCTTTGTTTATTTGGGAACCTGTGGGCCTCAGTACAAAAATCTCTGAACATCTTCCACACATTTACGTAGACGTTTTCCTATGAGTTTATTACTAATAATTGTGTCACCATGAAACTTTAACTTTAGAGGCAAAACAGAACATCTAGAAAAACAGCTCCTTAATAGTTCATGAGAAATCATCTCCTTGGGAATTCTGATCCTCTCAATCTACAGAAAGTAAACGGAAGCCTACAGCACTCAGAGACATATAGAATTACATAGAAGCCAGGAGGGTCACACGATAAGTTTGTGAGGACACATGACAAAAGTAATTTTTACTACATGACATTAGGAAGCACAGATCTTATTATTCCTTATGCTCTAAAATGGTCATGTTGGCAATGTCATAATCTGTCCCTCATTTTCTTAAATAAATGAAATATTCACTTTCTGCAATGCATTTGCTGACAGACTATGACTTATCAGCCAAGAAAGAATACATAATACTTAATAGGTTTTAGAATATGTTATGGCCTATGCCTTTTTTGAGAACTACATAAGATCAATCATTAAAAAATAAACATGGATAAATGAGCCATAAATTAACATTAGACTCCAAATACTAATAAATGTAAGAATATGGCTCATGAACTTCATATATCCAAGGTGAGCTAAAAGTTTGGAATTCTTGCAATCCTTCTGCTTGCCAGTAATAATGTCAAGAAAGCTATTTCACTTTTATTTCAAAATTCCTAATGTATTAATGTAAATATTTAAAGGACAATATTTCTGATGGAGTCAAAGGAAAACAACGCATTTTTTTTACTCTCGAAGTTATGAGACATGGATCAATTCTAGATAAACAGCTGCATTTTATTCATACACTTAAATAGTCTCATTTTTTATTCTGTCTTCTTTACTCTAATCGTGGTTAAAGGATGTTTAAAAGAGAATGCCATAAGTCTCCAGTCTGAATTTAAATAAAAAGATCTTATTTTGAATAGCAGAAATTAAGAAAAAAATACATTAAGGAGTCACATATCTGTAGAGTTAATCTGAAACAAGATTTAGGTATTTTGCATTCTGCAGACCTCAAAATAATGCATATATGATGCTGCATGGTAATTTGAACCGGACTGTCCACATTTTTCATGTTTTGTGCTCAAATCAGTTATCAATTCCATAAAGCTTTCATTAAAATCTTAACTTCTTAGTGCACTGAAATAAAAGAAAGCCAATGCGCCACTCTATGCAATCATTTCTCTCATACTGCAGAAAGTAGGGAATTGATGCAACAATCTAAATACACACTCTTCTTAGCATCTGTTTTAAATGGAAAGAAAAATGTAACACAAATTCAACTTTTTTCTCTCTGTTCTTCTGTTTCAGAAATGTGCCCAGCCTGACCAGGCAGGTTCTTTTGGGAGTGGTGGTGTTGGTAACGGAACATTTCTGACAGGAAGGGTTGGCAACAGGAATTCTGTGACTTTAAAGCCAAAGAAACAGCAGATTGCTTTATTGCATAAAATACTCCTCTAAATTAAGCGAGATTAGGTTAGTTCTACTTTTATCCGATAGCGTATTAAAATCAATGATTATTCAGAAGTTTTGACAGTGTTCTCAAGGTTTCCATCGATCAACAGTTTCCTTTTTTTTTTAAACCTGCATGAAACAAGGGCTTTTTTTTTGCTGCTTTAATATATGTTTCTTAAAAAATAAGCTAATAGCTCTGTTCTCTGGTTTTCAGGGTACATAAAACAAAGACTTTCTCTG
The DNA here is from genome assembly GCA_024606505.1 of Aquila spilogaster. Classification (NCBI taxonomy): domain Eukaryota; kingdom Metazoa; phylum Chordata; class Aves; order Accipitriformes; family Accipitridae; genus Aquila; species Aquila spilogaster. The sequence goes on from JANHGO010000644.1 coordinate 23,407, forward strand.
TCTGCAATTAAGACAAGTAAGATTAGGTCCTAATCTTTCATTCACAGTAATCATTGCTGTAAAGTAGGCAACCTCTGGTAAATAGCAAAATATAGAACGGTTTATTCCAAATGATAATGATAAATAATTATAATTAATTCTCAGTTTAAAAATATACCTATTTGATATCTGAAGATGTATAATGACATAGCCATCAGAAATCCAACTCACTCAGGAGGAAAATAAGTAAACAACTCAGAAATTCAAGGTTTTTCAATTATGCTTAGGGTAATTCTATGTATTAATTCTAATAGGTACATTTCATGGTAAATTCTTGCCATCAACATTGTTTCTAGTGATATATAATGATATTTGATTGTGTAACACATTCCAGTCTAGCTGTTAAAAGTCATGCATAGAATAACATTTCTAAAAAAACTTGAATTTAAATGAAGGTGTACTGAATTTTCACCTCTTCAGAGTTTACAGTATTCAAAAACTGGCTTTGAAAACACAAATCTGTCTAGACAGAAAGACAGTCAAGACTGTACTGGCACACTAGGTATCATTTCAATATCTGATAATGGGATTCACCCAAATCCATCTTTTTTATATTGACAGTCAAAATGGCCAAATGTTCTTGTAATCATGGCAGTGCATCTGTGCAACACTATGCAACCCTCCTGATGCACTCGTCCCACTTTAAAGTAGCAGACGGGGGAAAAACTTTCATGGAGGAGAAGAGCAGGCAATCCACTTTGAAAAGTCCACACTGGTGACTCTGCAACCCTCAAGGACATGAGATTTTGGAAACCAGAAGGTGCTCTTTCTCAACTACTTATGAAAGCCAATCAAAAGTTATTGTAATATTTTTGTATGACAGTATTTTGTTGAAACCTAACAACTTTTCTTCTTAACTGCCATATGGTTGACAGGATAATTCCATTCAGTACACAGCTATTTGTAAAATACTGTGTAGTTGCAAACAAACACTTAATTCCAAGAAATATTGGTGCATACTAAACACTTCCAGAAAATAATGGTTTACAATCATGTGAAGTAGCTGCTGTCATACGGCTCTATAATGCACTATTGAGACAACCAAAGATCTGAATCCAACCCCCAACACATACAGACAGTTGAATCAGCTACCAATATTTCGTACTATTGGTCAATGTGTTTTTTAATTTTTATCTTTATAACAAATGTAAGTGGATCTAGGAGGTCTTAAATCTACAAATGTTTAGTGAAGACTGCATAAGAACACAAGGATGGGGATTCGTACCGCAATGTGAAACAATGAATACAAGCACACAGATGGGCAGGTGAATGCAAACACACAGTCCATGTTTTTGAAGCAGACTGAATGCAAGTCAGCTTCAGTTCAGAAGCTGAAAAGCCTCATTTATCTAAGAGACAAGGCATTTCAGTTTGGGCATAGTGCCACACAAGAGGCTGATGGTTTCCAGACTGGGACTGGTTCACATGTAGCCTGCTCAGAGCACAGGCAGAGGAAGCTTGCATCTGTCTGCACCCGTCTGTACAGACATTCTCCTGGAGCAGGTTGGCACATTATCTGTGTCTATTAGCATGGGTAATTTGAACAGTAATAACCTCAAATATATAAACCGGTGGCATTTAACCAGGCATCTGGGCTAACAAGAGTTCAGCAAAGCAGTATCGAACTGTTATGTTCTACCAATTGATAGGCTAAAGGCTACCTACATTCTCAGTAATTAACTTCAATACAGAGGGAAGACCCAATGTTTTGTATTATTAATATGCAAAATAGGTGTACAGGTTCTGACAGAGCATCTGAACAAACCAACGCAGCCTCTTTTTCTTCCATATGGCCTAGAATACTGCCAAAGGTATAGTTTCATTATGGAAGATATTAGAAAAAATACAGTGCATCACTAGAATGGATAAAGTAAATCAAGAGATGCAAGTATTTATGCAGCAGCCTGTGTGTACAGACCTGAAGCTCTATGTTGTCATATCTCTTTTATTACATACCATACAGAGGTCTATCCATGCCTGTGAAAGCTACTGTGCTACCTTATCCTTATCCTTGAAATTCCTTATGGAAGAACCAAATCTGATGATCAGAAGAAATTTACCTTAGCTACTCAGTTTTTGCAGGAAACATGATTACCTGACCCCTAGGAACAAGGCTAAGATGCCAGCAAAGCAGCTGGTAATAACATCATTCTCACTAACAGTCATGAAGTAAACTTCACTCAGACATGTAAACAGGTGGGAAGGTCCTCACCTAAATCTTTCAGGTGAGTAATACACTTCCATTTTACTGCTAGAAAATGGAAATCACCATTCATTTCTGTGCCAGGATTTCTGAAAATCGGGAGCTGAACTGGCACCAAAAACAACATACAGTCTTTTATACTCTCCCGCTAGCATGTTTAAGAGTGTAAGCATAATTTATAATTCCTAATTATCTGGTGTGTCAGGGAAAAAAATGACTATCCAAATACAGTACTATAGAGATGTTATCACTATTTCCAGCCAAAATGTCTCCTTATTGTTTAATAAATTATGGCAATAAAATACATTTTAAAATAATTTATTAAAGCACGGAATTAAATGACATTCTTTAACAGTAATATTTATAAAGAGTAATCCTTTTTACTATTCACAGTTTTTCATCTCTCTTTTGGCAAACTAATCTGTTATACAAATACCATGGTAGTACTTTTAACACCAAGAAAAATCACTCCAACTGAACTTGGTAAAATTAGGTAAACTCTCAGTTTAATAAAATACATGTTAAATCAAACAGCATTTGCTCCACATTGATAAGCAATCTGTACATTTCCTTTTGACTTACATAAAACAGTTACCAGGATTCTTCATCTAAATATGCTCCACTATAATCGGGTGTTCAGAACAAGAAGGAAAGAGAGAATTCTTCCCTAGAAAAGCTAAACTCTAGTAATGAAACTTCTCAGCGGGCAAAGCCAGATTACATTCTACTTCATAGCAAACACAAGCTAGTCTCCTTCACAAAAGTGAATATAGCAATCTCTTGATGGTCACATTTGCAGCAGTGACACCTGGGCTTAATGCACTAAATATTCCAGTGAGAAATACCAAGACAGTTGCACAAATATATTAATATATGTCATGTCACTTCACACTAAAACTTAAAAGTAAAGAGGAAAGGTACAGTCCCTTCCCAACAGCCAAGAGCTCAAGCAAGCTGGAATCCTCCCCAAATTATCCGCAATTCCACTCTAATCTTTTCATTAACTACATGGATGATGGACTAGAAAATTTTCCTCTTGAACTTCAGAGAGATTTGAGGTTGGGAGGACCTTGAAGCACCATGAAGACAAGAATTAAAAGGTCATGACAAACCAAAGAAGCAGTATTTAAAACTAAGGAGGAACTCCTTATTAATGATCTGTTGTGAAAAAGGCAAACATCATACTGAAAAGTATAAACAGAAACAGACTGCAAGACAGAAGTGAGTCTTTTGATCTGTGTGACTTCAGGAGAATCTCAGCTGAAACACTGAATCTGGATACCATTCTTCAAGAAAAAGGTGAAGACTATTGAGTGGACAGTAACAAAAACAGTCAGAAACAACTGACAAGAAAACATTGAAAGAACTACAATAAATAGTCTATGAGCTATAACATGAACATAAAATGCTATGTTAGGGTGAAATAGAACATTTTTTCCATGACCACATCATGCAGAATGAGAGCCAGCATCTAATGATAAAGGTAGGTAATTATTAATAGTATTAAGTACTGGAAGAAACTGATGGGGAAAGTTGGGCAAAAGTTTGTTAGAAACAATTCAGGTATTGTTGACCTTGGTCCAGAACATGATCTAACCAGTAACCCGATTATTCAACAGTTCAGTGGTTTAAGCTGATTTATCGTGTCTCATTTAAGACAGTACTCCTTTGAGTTAATGTCCGTGTTTTAACCACTTACACCATATACCTGCTAGCCTTCCTATGACTAAAAAGACAGACCTCCTACATTTAAATTTCTACATCTATTTTAAGAACAATACAAACCTTCAGAATGATCAAGTTTTTGTGAAAATTACCAATTACAGATAAGAATAACTTCATACTGCATAGGCCATTCCTCAGCGACAGTGTACAAAGATACCTCTCCTTGGAGGATTTACCAACTATTAATCTGAAACAAGACAAAGCATTTTGATAAATAAAAATTTAAAATCACATAAAACTTTCTGTAAAGTGACTGGTAGGCATGTGAAAGCCTAATGTGAATTAACGCATATAGAGCTGGAGGAAGCAGATGATAACAAAGCAACTCAATTATAAATGTAACCAAATACCTGAAAACTGCAATCTCATAGATCTCTAGCAATACAGAGTATGCATTTGTGAAAGCATCTGTCTCGGAGTGAAAAAAAATTACTTAATATGAAAAGGAAGCCTTAGCATGCTATAAGGGAAGATAAGATAATGCAAGAAGAAATAAATCCATGAAAGACTCTGTTGAATGCCAAACTGAAAAAGTATATTGTATACAGTATTTTATCAAAGTGCAGCCTAAACAAATGTCAAATGGAATAATTTCTTTAACAAATAAGGGCAACAACTGAGAAAAAAAGCTTGTTCACTAGCATATATTTAGTCAAGATTAACTATGGATAAAAGAATGTACTAAGAACAGATTTAATAACCCTAAACTGTCATTCAGTTTGTAGGAGGTATTCAAGATATAGCTAATAAAACACAAAAAATGGTTCTAACCACCCACAAAAAAATTCTCAGTAGTACAAAACACTGAAGGATGGCCACTAAGATAAATGCTTTCTTTTGAGAGCTGCCTTGCAGTTAACCTTCTTAAAGGGTCTCCCAGAAACCTCTAATCATAATACATTGCATTGCCACTTATCACAGTCAATTTAGAAGAGAATTCTGTAAACACTCCTGCTTTACTCCCCACCTCTGTTAGTCTAAGAATAATATTCTGAGCTTTAATAAAGGAACTCATGACAACTTTTTGGGAGGTGGAGTGAGTTCTTAGGAACCATCCAATTGTAACCTAACAGAATTCCTGGATTTATAGGAACAAGATCTAACAAGAACTTTTACTGCCTTTCCTACTTAAATCGTTCTTCAAAAATACAGAGATGCAACTTAAAAAGTCACCATTAAAGTTACATCAAGTCAGAAATGTTTGAACTAATGACACACAGTAGAGTACTCAGGCAGCTTCTCACATGCTAATCATATTGAAGGAGAAAAGAAACAGCTCAATCAACTTTTTCCTTTTAATTATTGTTTTCTTTCCCTCATGACCCCCAGTATTCAACCTTAGGTTCAGTAGGAGGTGACTAGAGATAGACGGTGATGAGAGATCCTGTTTGAAACAGCTTCTCTCTGTCACTCCTAAAGCAAATAAATGGTCTGTTAAAACATGCTGTTAATCCATTATGGATGTGCATGCATCTTAGAAAATAAACTTCAGAACATTATTAGTATTTGGAAGCTTTTTCTTTAGACACAAAACATACCGGCCACAAGAATGAAATTTAAAATCTGCATGTTCAGTAACAGAGTGGTGTGACACATTTAAATTCAGTCACTACCAATGTTGGGCAAGTTTCCTGAAATCGTATTTCTGACATAAAATTTCATGACTGAATACATTTTGCAAAAGGCATAATTTGTAATTTAATTCCTTTGAATAAACAATTACTTTGCACTCTTTTCAAAGAACAATTCCTTTTGAAATATTTTCAGAAGGAAAACCACCATGAAATAGCCCTTCAGATTGTCCCAGTGCCCTTGAGGCAAGCAGAGATCCACAGCTCAAACACAGCAAGCAGCAAAGGACTGCACCTTTAACTATGGGATAGAAACCAGGAATTCTGCACTTACACACCTAGTTCCCCTGTCCAACCCATCAAGCGCTCTTCCTCATATTATCTGACTACCAAACCTTGAATTTGCCATCTCATCGAGCCTTCTCCTGGAGGCAACTGTGAGGTGTAAGACACTGGACAGTCTCTATCCCTAACCCTTACAGCCGTTAGATGCATATCTTCATTAGGCAAGAATCAAGAAGAAAAAGGATGAAGGAGCTCTCAATGTGAAATCTCAAACCAAATGGAAAGGAGGAAAAGAAAGATCTCTATTCCAAATAATCACAAAGGAATTTACTGAAAATGCAACATTCTTATTCATTTTTCCCCCTTTTTTTCCCCAGTTTTCCTCCCCCATTTTTCATTACTTTCATTACCACTCCCACCACTACATCCCCCAGTAACAGTAACTGCTTTGTCTTTAGATTGAAAATTTTAAATTCTTTTTCTTCTTCTTATCAGCAATTGCTAACGTGTATATGTTTTTTCTATTAAGCATACAAAAATAATCTATACGGGTGTATATTAGAGCGATTTTAAAGGCAAAGAAGGAACTTCGTGCCTATCTTTCAGTACTAATTTTCCAGTAAGAGGCAAGCACTCAAATGCCCTTTGAATTCTCTGAACTTTTTCAAGCCCCGTAACATTGAACTTCTGAAGTCTTGATGATTTATGTTTTGGAAATGACAGATAAGTAAAACACCCACTCAGAAAAGAGACACACTGGTGAAACCAATTACATTTGGTTTCATAGATCATATGAAACCACTGCATTATCGTTTCATTCAAACAGACAGCACTGCTCACGTGTGAGGAGATATAACACACTTCAGACTGCATGAGAAATATAGAGGGGGAAAAAAAGAATTCACAGAATACAAAATACAGCTGAAAAAGTTTAATGATGACAATTATTTCTGGGTTTTGCTGTTTTTTACTAGCATTCTCTCCTACTGTTCACTTGGGTTAATATGATTCTCCATAGGAATGAAAGCAAAATATGGTAAAAATAAGTCTGATTATATGCCATACTGCAATACAGCGGAGAGGTGGGAACTACTGAGAACAAGAACAATGGCATCTGGATGCATGGGGTTGTGTTACAGCAGAACACAGTGCTGCACAGGGTCCACATAAGTTAAACAGGAAAACAGAACTACAGGTAATCTGTCATTGTCAGCCTTCTCATCCTTCAACGCTGTTTTTTGTGTTTATAGAAGACAAAGATAAAAGTACTTTGCAGGATGAATGGTTTGATCTCTAGAATACAGACCTCAGTAACGTTTTAGACCTAGCAAATATTTAAGCTTGGAAAATATTATTAAAAGTTACTATTGTTTTAATGAAATTGCAAAGAATTTAAAATATTTGAGTCACGAGGATATAAAATTGAGGTGGAGAGAAAAAAACCACCTTCTGTTAAGTGTATTCTGCTCTTAATTTTGAATTGAGAAAATACTCTGAATAGACATTTATCAGAAATTAAGTTTTGGTTATGCTAAATAAGAAGTGTGGGAATTCTTTCAACAAAATGATCCTTCTGCAAATTTAAAGAAACTAAAATCTTCTATTTCATTACTTCACATTGGAACTTGAAGGAAAAGATTGCTCTGATTTTGAAAAGTGACTTAAGCTCCTCCTTCCCAATTCCATAATGTTACATGCTTCCCTCTGAATAATATACAACAAAACTCATGACATCGAATGTAGAACACATTAGAATTTAAAGTAAACCACAGAGGGAATAACTAATTCAATTCTGAAACAACATACAGAAATTGATAAGAATAGGTTTAGAATTTATAGTATATTAGAAGGCAATACGAAGTAAAAAGAAAGAAAATTGAATATGTAAGATTAAGAGAATACATTCTCATGGCAGTGCATAATTCATATTTGATAACTGATTGAGGGACTAGTTTAAATGCTCACTTATGAAAAAATACTGTCAGATTATTTAAACCAGTGTTGTATAATTTCCTCTAGCCATAAATGTATCTCAGAATACAATTCTGTATGTTAGCCTTAGAATAAGAAACTCCTGAGAGCTTTGAAACCTATCCTTCCTCAACCAGGTTGACATGTAATATTTTCATTATTTTAATTTAGATCTGTAGAGACAGAATCATCATTACTATTGTTAACGTGCTGGCATGCATTACTTATTGCTATATTTCTGAACGCTTCATTATAATGGAAACCCTTGGATTTGCATTTCTGATCAAGCAACAGAAAACCAAGTATTACAATAATACCATTAATCATCGTTGTGAACATAAACATTTTTGTAGTCAAACATTTAAAAAAGGTGACTAAGATAATTAAATATTCAATTACTTATTTGCAACCTAACAGGACATCATTCCTTTAAGAGTATGAAATCTAAAGGCTTAAAGGCCCTTTGTAAGAGAATATTTATTCAAACATTGCCTCTAATATTTTACTTCAGTGGAAAAAAAAGTTCCTTTTTAACAAAATACTGCAAGCCTGAAGTGTAGCATATGAGAACAGTACCTTAAAAATAGAGAAGTATCAGTAAAAACAGTGAAAGCCTAGAAAAAGCCCAACATTTTGTTGAAGGAACTAGTGAGGGAATTAGATAACAGCACACAAATATTTCCCTAATTAGCATCTTAAAAGATTGGGAACAAAAGAGATAGGATACCACATGATGTTTCTTAATTATATGACTTCCTTGCTAATGGAGCAACTCATAAGCATTACCAGGAGCATGAAGACCATCATATGATTCAACTTCGCATACAAAATTTGTTCATTGATCTTCTTTGGTGGGTTAACTATTTCAAAATTTGTTTCAGACTAAGGATGCATATGTAGAGTCGTAGAGCTCTAAGCTGATTTCTATTGACTTTCAATGAAGACAGTTCATACTGACTTTCTCAAAGCGGATGCAACAGGCATAAGGTACCTCAGTGAATAGTATCAGAGAGAAGGCATATTGCCCATCATGATGGATGTCTGAGTAGCAATAATAGTCAATGTGATAGAATAGCTGTAGTTGAATATTTTAGGACAGTTTCAAAACAAAATTTGCTTGCTTAGGCTTGATAAAAAGTTAACTTATTGTATGTTATACTAACATACATAGACTAACAGAACTTATGGATGAAGTTCTGAATTAATCTGAATAATATTTTAGACAGCCTTCCAAACTAAAGGAATTCTACCAGGGGCAAAAAAACGAGTCTGCTTTTGAGCTAAGATTGAGTTAGTTCAAATTTACTCCATAAGTGTACAACAAAGTGATTCAATCCATACAACTACAGCAATTACTGAGGATTTGTTTCATTATACTTTTTAAAATTTTTACAGTCAGTAATAGGAGTAAAATATTCTACATGGCACTAATAGTATATACATTAATAGTATATTATTTGGGCAGGTCAACCAATCTGCTTCTCGTTTCTCATCAAATTGTATATTTAACTGTTGAACTTTAATTAGGTCTCTTCCCCAGATCAGCTAGGTGTATGTCAGAAGGTGCCTATTCTATTTGGGTACTTGGGGTTGTGTTAAAAATACATGATTGAGGAGAATCTTCTGGGAGAGAGGGATACTAGAACTTTTCTGAAGAAGCTGCTACACCTGCAAGGTGAGTCACAGAAAGAAGTTGTACTACAGACAGCAGGCATGGTAGGGTAACTGAAGACAAAGAGTACTTCTGAATACTAGTGGGAATACAGTTTGCTGACACTCAGTCATTGAGTTAGCTAAAAAAAGGAGCACTTTTGCAGAGACAGAGTTAAACATATTTGATTTCTGTTACTATACCGAGAGCAAAATGTAAATAATTTTCTGATGAGACATTCGTAGTTCTTTTTATTATTATTATTTACTACAAAGCTAGCTTCCCCCACACCTCCCAACCCCAAATCTTAGTTACCTTTTGCTCACATTTGAGGAGCTGTAAGGGACAAAATAAAAAAAAAACTGACCCAAGCCAAAATTATCTCCAAGGTGTAGCTCTGTCACAAGACATTAGATAGTCAGACACTTCTGGCTGAAGTCATTCAGTCATGTCTCCATCAACCACGAGATCTGAGATCCATCCAGATGGCACACAGCTGATTTTGCTCATCAGTTAGACACATATACATTGGCAATGAATGTAGAAGAGCAGTCTTCAAAGTGACAGTGGAGTAACAGGACTGTGTACAGCGGTTTGTATATATTTTCACATCTTTTCTCCATATTGGAGAATGTAGCATCTTTCTCCTAATTCTTTCTGATTTTATATTCTGGAAAACTACAGGAGTTAAAAATGCTTCTCTCCTACCTCACTGTAGCTGCAAGACTTGCCAAGTCTGAATGACCCACTCCTCTCTGCACCTTATTAACTGGTAGGATACAGATGACTTTTCTGTTAGAAACAAAATATGGTGAGTTCAGTGTGCAAAGTTTACTTGAAGGTAGGGCTTTAGGAAATAAAGAAGTGATCTGAAAAGCCATCAAGAAACCAGTAATACTTTGAAACACAAAACTTCAAAATATTATCTAGATGTTACTTTTCAACATTTCAGTGTCTGTTTATTAGAAAAATATGCAGCTCTTTCCCAGAACACTGGGTAAAGAGATGTTTATAGTCTTACTACATTTTAAGAACTCTCCTAAAAAGTCAACAAAAACTACAGAAGGATTGGGATTTGGTAGCACAAGAGCATCACGCAGAATCCAAATATTTTCAATGTTTTTTTCAAAGCAGACATTCATTGCTGATTATATTTCAACTCTGAAAACCAGAAAGTGTTCAGTTCAGATAGAAAATTCATACAATCCCTAGTGATAATTCGACAAGAGGTATGTTTATCAGAACATTTAAATTAATAAAGGCATTCAAATTGACTATGGCATGGTCAAAAACTGTGACTTCCAATGCTTAATGTGTGGATAGTAAGTATAACTAAAGTCAATTGTGCTTTTTGAAAATAATAGCCAATCAATTTGAACATCAAAAGTTTGCTTGGAATCAAATGTGTACACAACACTTTCTGAGACCTCTACAAATCCGTAGTTGATTTATTTTTTTCAACTATGTACAAAACTGTAGATTCACCATAACCCTGGATGAGCTCTATACTCCAAGACAACAGTAAAATGAGAGATTTCTAAATAGGATTTTGAGTGTTACCTGAATCAACAGCACATCTGGAAAGAATCGTGACAGAAAGACCCTAAGTAGTTGCTATGGAAAATGCTCTCTTAAATTGCTATCTGGGTGGCCTCATGACTCATACAGATAATACAGTCCATTTCAGGATGAACCACCACCAGAAGGAGGAATGCTAGTGAAGAAAGGATGATCCCTATGAGAATGAAACAAAAGCTGTTAACTTCTGCAACGAGCAGAGATTCTGTGCAGGTGGTAGGAGATAATACCACATCAGCAGTTCAAAGAACCCAGAACTAACCAAATCAACGTTTAGATGACTGCACACAAAAACAGCTCTAGGATTCTTTTCTGGTATTGTGCAAATGTACTGATTAATCAGTACAAATGAACTCTGCAGGTAGCTATGATGTTGAAAGTGCTATTCAGGACAGAAGAAAGAGCACAATCTTAAAAACAATGAAGATTTGAATGATTTCAGGAATTATTTCAAGTGTAATAGATCTACATCAGCTGATTAGAACATCATTTCCACAAATAAACAAAACCTTGACAAAGAGGTGCTGGAAGCATCAGAGAATACAATGTTATTTACTTTTCTGGAATAAAAGGTCAAACACATCCAAAACTTCAGGTCAGTGTCAGGTGCTAAAAAGTTATCTGACACCATTATTCCAAAAAGAGAAAGCCATATAGGCTATTATTGCCTTAGCTACCAAAAACCTTAATTCAACAATAGCAATCTATGTTTTCATTTAAAAAAAAAAAAAAAGATATAAAAAAAAAAATTAGGAAACACTATAGCACTGAAGACATTAAAAACTACACTCAAGCAGTAAAAACCTGGAAAAGACATGATTGTTTTGGCTGGTCTGCTCATGTTTAAAACTGAACGCTGCTCATGATTCCATACTCAAGGTTGACTTAAGCTTATCCTTAAGGCAGAGATTCATATTATTTAAGTAAAAAAGAACAAAGTGTATTTCTCCTCAAATTACTTCCATGCTTCTGAACATTAGTGGAAGTTACTTTGTAATGAACAATTACTAACAGCTACAATTGTTTGGGAGGAACAGAGTGCATATGATGTTTATAAAGGCTGACATATTCAGTTCACATTTACAGGAAGCAGACTAGCTTGAAGCAAGAGAGCTGAAAAACAAGGAACGTAACATATCAGTGCTGACTACATAAGCAAAAAGTAAAGTGTAGTGCATGGGAATTTAAATTCACATATGCTGACAATATCTCCTAAATAATTAATTTCCTATGTTTTCTAAGAAGTCACTGTTTCAACCATTCATAATATAAAGGGAAAATTATTTGTTCTACCCCACAATTAATACAGTGTATAAGGCACATGCACTTTATAATAAAAAGAGGAACTGCTAATTGACATTTTCTTTTTTTTTTTTTTTAACAGGTAGAATAACTACTACAAGTTATAACAAAATCCTATGCTTTTAGCCTGTGAATTTTTGTTAGATTTGGAATACCAAATGAATTGTAATGTTTTGGAGCCTTTACATCCTATTGTAATGTACGTTAACCTCTTTGTAGCTAAAAGTCTCTTAAAAATAATGCGCTATTGGGTGATCCACCTTGACATTCCTCCCATTCACAGCCCTGGGCTGTTGCTGCCTGCCTCCCTTCTCAGTGGGTACTGCTGCCACTTCCATGTAATTCCACCACTTCTGCATCCTGCAGTTGTGCCAGCACTGCTGCTAAGCCAGGAAGCCATGACACTAACCTGAATCTCTGCGCCATGCATCCCAGCATCTCCAGTTCCAGACAGCTCATACACAGATACACAAACTGGACAAACATAAAACCTACATGGCAGAGTGCATCTGTGCTGTTTACTTTGTGTACCTCATCATTAATTTTATGTCATTACCTGGTAACTAAACATCAGGTAGTCATATAGTACAGTCAACTGAATACATCGAAGCCCCATCAGTGTCAGCTGAGAACAGCTCCCAGAATCCAACACTGTACCTAAAAGTGAACAATCCTCTGACTTGAGATAGACAAAACCCCAACTGTGCCCCAACCTCCTTTCAGGAAACAGCTTAAATTCCTCACAGGACCAAGGCATAGGCTTGCATTCATTATTGCGCTCACGTCGAGAGAGGCCTTAGTTTCTCAAGTGACAGAACAGCCTCAGCAACGATGACTTTTTCCAAGTCAGCAAAGAAAGGATTTCTAAAAATGATTATGGCACCTCACTGGTGATATGTCAAAGGTGCTGATAAAATTTTCTGGCTAAAAAGCTGCGGCTTTCATTTTCTAAAGATGGATCTAACACTGAAATAATTTATTCCAGCAGTGAAACCTTAGCTGCTACAGGACAGGAGAGAACAAATGTATGTCAGCTACCTAAAGAAGAAATAGCCTTAACCAACACTTACCACCTCATAGATCAATTTTTAGCGAGCTTGATGGTGAACTACTCAGACTCTGTTCTTTAACATAGAAACTGGAAAACACCAAATAACAAATTATTTCTTACTGTACATGTGATAATACAAAACTGTGTGTTTTTAAAAGAGCTGTAACTCCTTTAACCTACTAAATAAATAAAAATGAAGTCATCCAAAAACTCACTTTTTTTTTTTTTTTTGATGGGGAAATGCAGTTCCCCTTTGCACAGAAACTAAAATGGTGGGAATTCTACAAATGGCCATGGAACTCTTGGACCTAGCAAATACTGCTTATTTCAATCCACTAAAACCACTTTTAGGAAATCTTACTAACAAGAATATTTTAAGTAAATCTCATTAGTTATAGATTGCACCATTACCCAGAATAAGGTCAAAACTTCTAGGTATTGCATGATTATATGATAATGAAGATAAACATAACCATAGCTCTCAAGAGTCAGACAAGGTCAACCAAGCAGAATGCCCATAATAACACAGGAAATAAGGGAGCTTGATGGCGGGCCTTAGGGCAACCAGATAAAACACATGAGAAACAGAAGTCCTTTGCTCATTGCTTTACATAACAGTGGCCCATAGGCCTGAGGTAATGTTCTTCTGCCATCTTCTCTAGTCCTAACCATAGTAATAATGAGCTAACCTAGTACACCAGGGCTTGAGGTAAAGATTAAGTTTCATACTGCTCCTGCCACGAATCCCAGAAAAATTAACAGAATGTGAGTGCAATAAAATAGATATATTGAGAATTCCAGGCCTGATCTTTTCCTATTCAACACAGACAGGCAAAAGTATAGCAAACCAAACCACAGCAACCCTCAAGTGTAAACAAAATCCAGCTGCTAGATACGGTCCAGGTCTAATTCCAAAAAGGGACCCCAAGGAGTCCTCATAAGGTCACCATGTGGTATTAATTGGACTAATGTGTCTTTCCAAACGCCTTTTTTTGTCAAAGTCTTGGTTCCCAGTGCTACATCTAGACTGTACAGCTGGTGCACATTATTCTTCAACTCATCCAGATTGGAGGCCTGGTTTTTACAAGGTCATAGGATCAGAGGGCACAGCAGCACTCTTCCACCTTATATTCTAGAGATTCTTTCATATAGAAGCTAAGTATAAAGGTGAGTTGATGAGATTACATGCACCTCACCCTGCTTTAGTTCAGAGCTATTCTTGGTTCTCACACCTTTGGGACCGTCCATTGACAAGAGTCTCCTGTTGGGAAGTGCAAAGCTCTGTTTGAAGAAACAAAATCTTTTGAGGTGCCAAAGAGAAAGACCTCATGTGTCTAGTTCATCCTGGTTCTGGCTTTGTCTATCTCTTAAAGACTCACTAGAGAAAATACACCTCATTGGAAACAAAATTGGACAGGCTATATGTCCAACACAAACTCTCACCTACAAAGAAGGTCTCACTCTGGACACGTACAGTTCAAGTGAAAAAATGTGTCCTTTCTAACAATGCAGTTATTCAATGCATCTGACTACACAAAATTTACTGACTGTGGAGATACTGGCAATGGAATATGATGGATGTCTGAGTGGGAGCTTAGGTGTGAATCAGTGCAGTGTGAAGAAAGTCGAGTTGCTTCACATTAGTATCATTAAGGGCATCTTCTCCGAGTCCTTCCCCACCATTTTCTTAAGCATAGTGGGATGACATAGGCCTAATAATACACTGGTACAACTCGAATTTACTATTATAGTCATAAGGAAAAAGTGAACTCTAAGGTTAGAGGAAGAAGTCACTGCTACAGCTAATAATTAATTCTGTTTATAAACTAAAACTATTACATATATAACAAACTGATGTTTTCAGTCCAACTCTCAATATTTTTACTTTGCAAATACTAATATTACCTTCTTATTTTCACCAGCAAATATTTAGAGACCATATCTCAAGTAAAAAAGAAAAAATGTTCTGAGATTAAAAACAGTCAAACGTGGGTTCCTTTCTTGCACAGTGTATATCTGGCCAAATCTGTTTGGTGTTATTCAGTTTTATTGCCTCCTCTTATAATATTCCAACTCTGTGTAAAACTAAGTCAAAATATTTATGGGCATTTATGAAATATACAAACTGAATCAGGAAACAACAATTAAAAGAAGTATGATAGACCTGATAAAAAATATACTGAAAATGTTAGTTACAACCCAAACCAAGGATGTCTGCAAGCTACAAATTTACACTTCTTCACCAACTTGAAATGATGAGACTCACAACTGCAGTAGTGAAAATATTATTGCTTCTGTAAACTCTAAGCTCAAGTATAAAGTAGATATGTAATCTTCAAGTCCCTAAACACTCCAATTTGGCCACTAAAGATGCTGTTTTACATTTCCAAACATTTTCCCCTGTCACTACTTTTTATACTTCAGTTCTCAGGTTGTAAGTATTTGTT
>JANHGO010000645.1:0-39225 GCA_024606505.1 Aquila spilogaster
TAATGCTCCACAGAAGGATTTCTTATTAACGGGAGCACCTGGCCATAGAGGCATTGCTCATTCTTCTGAAATACAGATTGATGATGATCACATTGCTTTTGCAGATGCTGCTGCAATGTTTATTCAAGGGATCTCTTCCATGCTCCATGCATCATCTCTAGATAGAAAACTATATTACTCGTTAATAAATATTTTGCCTCTAATGTCTTGGTGTGAGGAGATTTATGCACTGATTATTTCTTTCATCTTATTTGTTTAAGGAGCTCTTGTTTACAGAGGCCCTGACAGAGCTTCACAGATTGCAAACTGTGCCAAACACTCCAGGGTCTTTTATCTCCAGCAGACATCACCTGCACCCGCTCCCCCAGCTCCGCAGCCATCATCCAAGTGCGGAGGGGGCTCCTGTTCCAACACCTGTGCTGGGAAACCTCCTCCGGGGGCTTCGGCAGTTCTGGAGAACCTCCCTTCCCTTCTGTGGGGTCATTTTGTGTCTTACGGAACCGCCAGCAATAGGAAACACGCATCAGTCAACAGGCAGGTTCTCACCCTGTCTGACATAAGAACGTCCCTCTAAATACAGGAATTAACCACTGTATTTCTCTGCAGACAGAAATTGCTTTTAACAGCTACCCTAGTCTGAAAAATGCCTTCCTGTCCACCAACGCTGGTCTCGTGGTGAGGTCTGTCTCCTGCAAGCTCGTGCCGTTATTTCAGCACTTTGTATTTGTTGATTTTACTGCAGATTCAGAAACCTGTTTATTCTTCAATGACAAAACTCTTCAGACTTTGCAAAGGTGTTTAGCCTAAATAAGGAGCAGGGAGCTTGATTTGGAGAGCGTCTCCAAAAATGCAGTCTGATCATCTGTATGATTTCCTTGAACATTTGACCTGTTGATTTCATAGAAGTACATGAGATTCATTTCTGAAATGGCAGTCTTTAAATTTCTTAATTAAATCGAGTAAGCTGAAGTGTTTAATTATTACAGAAACTTTCGAACATGTTAATCTTCATTATATCCTGTTTCTTTCAATAATGGAGTAGATATTGTATTTCCTATTTTAGATATAATTAAACAGCAAATGTAACATCTTGTTATGGAACGTAAAGCAGAGGCTATAGTCATGACACTATGAAAGATGAAATAGTTTATTATCAATATTTTTAAATGTACTGTCACATTTAGGCAGTTTTTTTTTAATCCTAACTGATGAAAATTGTTTTGAAGTACAGCAAAAAGACAATGCGGTACTCTAACATTGAACACAGTGACGAAAAATAAGTTTGTCTTCTGTCATCTGCACATGCTTTCATGGCCTTTGTTGCCTCCTACAACAGTTGCTGTCCCTACATCTTGGACAGAGGCAATACACAGGGCAGGGATATGGACACACGACTGTGTGTGAAAAACGAATCAGGACCTTTAAAAGCAATACCCGATACGGCAGTCTGCCAGGACACTATGTGCAATGGGTTTGTGGGTGGTCACACCTTCCAAAGTAGGTCTTCAACCTCTAGCTGCAACGCATGTGAGATAAAAGAGCAGCCTGGCTGCACCCTGGTTGTCAAAGGTTTGGGGGCCAGACGGTGCTGTGCTGGGGTGGGACGCCCTGCGTGGGGCATGAGACGGTGCTGCTGACCCGGCATCAGTGCTTGGCCTTCTTAATTAGCTCTGACTGAAAACAGCCTCTGCTTCGGATTTCTGCAGTTGGTTACGAGCACAGACTCTGTGTCTCGTGGTTGACTGCGTTTGAGCCATAAATGCTGCATTTCAGCAGACGAAACGTCCGTCTCTGCTCAGGCGGAGCAGTGCTGGCAATGAGGTCTTGGGGATGAGTGGCAGTGGGACCAGCTCAGCTGTGAAACGGTTGGGGGAGAAAGAACCCCACCTTTATTTGTCCCCCCCCTTTTACATCTTTGCTGTCTGGTGGGTTTTGCATTCGCCACCACTTGCAAGCAGGAGAACGGCACAGTCACATTGATGTATTTGGGGAAAACTGTTCTGACTGAAGCAGCCCCAAGTGCCGTTTAGCCAAAAGGACGCTAGAGTAGAGAGCCTGGTGTCCTGCTCAAGCTATGGCCCAGCTCCCTCACATACTGCTGTGCCTGGTTTCTGTGAAACCTGCGGGAGGTGGGATCCTGAGGTCCCCGAGGCTCAGGAACAACCTGCATCCCTGGGCAGTTCATCTTCAGTTTGATCTTCATCTTCCTGCGATGTCCCCAGAGCACGGGATGTCTTCCGGCCCCCTCCCCAAGCTGGTCCCCCCCACCATGGGGGACCCCCGGGCTGGGCAGCTGGTGCCCGGGGATGCTGCTCAGAGAAGGGGCAGTGCAAGATGGTGGGTCGTTGGTGCTTAGCCTCCTCCCCACGCTGCTTATTCCAAGGAGACCACTTTTATTTCTAGGAGCTATTTCAAAGTGGGAGTAGTTTTTTTAGGGGATAAAGCAGGCAGGGTAAATCCTGTGCATTTACCACCTGCGAGCAACAGCTCAGCCCCAGCTTACGCTGCAGCTCTCCTCTGAAGTGCAGCGAATGCCACAGCTACTCCGATAAGGAAAAATAACCTGCTTTCCTGTTTCTGCTGGGCAGTGGCAGGCTGTGTGTCTGATAAGGCAGTGGATGATGCAGCTGCAGATTGACTGGCCAAGGCTGCCTCTGGTTTTCTGTCCCCGCGTGTTCTCAGCAGAATGGAACTACGGGACTTGTGCTTTGAAAAACAGGAACGAATCTTAAGTGTCCCTTGCTAAAACGATAACATTTGTTTCAAAAAGCACCGATCAGTTTGATGATTGCATCATGAGAGAAGGTTTGGTGCTCCATGGGTTAATTACTCAGAGTTTCAGGTTTCATTTAGTGACCACTGATTTTTCTTTCTCATTTAGATGTATAGAATAATGTTTGGCAGTGTAAAGTTAAAAGAAGAATGAAAAATTTGGGGTATTTTTAGTTTGGCTAACCATGCACTACGGGCATGATAAGAGCTCTAAACATGCAAGTAATCCCAGGTTAAAGATCTCATTCTCACCTTTGGGTTAATCATATAGACAAAGAGCAAGGCAAATCCTGGAATACTTGCTCACTGCTGAAATAGTAGAGGAGTGACAGAGTCGGCTGCCCAGAAAGCCCGGTACAAAATAAAATCTTCTATGGTGGCACTTTAAAGCGGTACTGCCTTTTTCGTTGGTTTTTCATTATTCGTATTTTACTGCAGAATAGGTATCTTAAAAGATTCTTATTTATTGTTTTGTAGGTTGGAAATTAATTTACATATATTACTGCAAGGAAGTCCCCATTGGTAAGGCTCTTACTAGGAAAAGGTTATTTGTAATGACCAAATTTGTCACTGTTTGGAATCTCATAAAGGTCACAATAGAAGGTTTTCACTTGCTTTAAATAAAATTCTGTATTTTAAAAAGAAATGTGCTTAACTTTCATTTCATAGAAATATCAAACCTGTTTGCACTATAATTTACTTTTTGAGCTCTTGACATTTACCCAGCTGCCTGTCTTTGGAGAACAATCTCTTGATTTGGCTGGGAAGCACTCACAAGAAAACTGTCAATTACAAATTAGAGCGCGATGCTGTGCAAAGCACCCAGATCCTCCCCGGCACGCAGCCGACCCGGGGAAGCGCTTGGCCTGTCGTGCGTGCCCGAAGCTGGGGCTGCTCCCTGTGAGGATGACATCTGCACTGGGCAAACACGGGGCCCTTCTGGTGGGCACTGCCTTCTTGCGCAGGAGGAAGGGAGAAGAGGGTGTGTAAACGGGTGAAAAGCCTGGAAGACCTCGTGTTACGTTTCACCTGGGGAACAGCAGCTTCTGTTCACCCCCCAGTGCCAGAGGGACACCCTCGGGAGGGACACGAGCCACCGTCATCTCCCCCTGCCTGGGAAGTCGCTGGCCCAGGGATGGCTTTTAAAATAATACTTTGTTTTCATGGCAGACACGTAAAATGCAATGCATTTTACATCTTGTACCAGGTGGAATTCAATCCTCTACAAGTCATCAACTTTGGAGAACTACTGTTTGCTACTTCTGTTATCCAGCTGTTAAGGTCAAGTTTAAATTACAGCTTTTTGCGATAACTGGTGGGTTTACAGCAGATTAAGCATTTTATTTACCTGCCATCATTATCTTAATGGGATACTAACACACTTTGATAGGCCCCTGCTGCACGTAACTCCTGGTAGCGGAGCGGGGGTGCCTCTGGGGGGGGGCAGCACCAGCATCCCACCGAGGGGACCAGAGCCAGCGACTGCTGAGGTGACTTGAGCTGCTCTGCAGCAGCACTTTGCTGTTGGAAAAGATTGCTCTTCACCTGTTGACTGAATTATTTTTCCAGCAACCTGAGCCTTTTAAGTAACAGCCTTTCAAACTGCATATCAGGGTATTGGAGGTGCATGTGTCAGGGTTTAAATCGCATTATCGATATAGTAATGTGCCTAGGGAGCAGAGCCATTCACAGTGGAGTCAGTGCTGTGTTAGGAGTAACAGTATTTCGAAGTCTAGCGCTCGATTAAGAAAGTGACCGAGTTAATGGGAGGCTTATTTAAACAGCACAAGCAAGTTGAGAGAATGGGCTCAGTCCAATCAGTTCCAGAAATACAACATCTGGTTTCCATCAGCTAAGGAAGGAGAAGACAGAAGCACAATGTCACCACCCTGCAACTTCAGTGCCAGAATACTAGTTATTTTATCAGGACACATATTGGAGGGTAACTACCAGCAGCTGCTAATTAACTGTTTCACATGCCTACACACTCCACTTGCTCCCGCCCTGCTCCCCAAAGAGGTGCCCTGCTGCTGCCTGGATGGGCCTCTGCCCTTCCTCCTCCTCCTCCTCCACCCCACAGCAAAGCCGCTGACCCAGAGCCACCCCCCCACGCTGGCTCCTGCAAGAGGTGGTGGCACCTCCTTGCCATTGCTCTTACCCCCTGCCCACCCCGCTCCGCAGGGCGTTTACAGCGGACACCCGGGAATGCTGGGCGAGGGCCGGGACAAGGGACGGCCCTGGCCACGGCCAGCTGCAGCCGAGCCGTGGCGAGCTGCAGCCGGGCAGGCAGAGCTGCCCCACGCTCTGCCTTTGCCTTTTAGCCCCAGCCCACCGAGGGGTCCCCGCCGAAGGGCCAGTGTCCCGTGTGTGTCCCCCCCCGGGCCCGGGCAGCCCCGGCTGGCCCCAGGTGCTGTGCATCATGTGCCGGGGCGGGGAGGCTGCCCCTCCCCGGGAGAGAGGAGGTGGGGAGGGGGGCTTGGAGCTTGGTCTGTGCTTTGGGGATCTCAGCCCCGAAGGGGAAGTGGCTGCGGGACAGTAATGCTAGTAAAGGGTGGAAGAAATTGGGGGGGGGGGTGCGCTGGAGCGAAATACGACTGTGGAAATGAAGGATGTAAAGTGGTGAAACTTGCTCAAAACTTCTGGAGGGTGAGTGCTGTATATGCTTCTAGTTTTTTGTGCTGGCTGGACTGGTCTGCAGCCTCAAAAGGATTATAAATAATGAATAATGTTAAAACTTTTCCTTGCTTAAAGGAAACTTTTGCCAATGTGCGTGAATGAGAGATGCAAGTAAAATGAAAACTATCACTTCTTATTAAAAAAAAAAAAAAAGGTAGGAGCGAGGCTGTGTTTTAGAATATAGTTGTATTCCATAAACATGTGAGGGATGTGTGTGCTGGCTGAAACGTTGCTCATTTTGCTGGAAGGATTATAAAACGCCCATCTGTTCCTCTCCCGGTTTAACCTGGTGGCATTCAGAGAGATATATTGATTTGAATTTAGGTGATATATAGTCTGGGAGTCACATACACATGTGCTATAATCGCAATTTAGTCATTATGGTGAACATGTCATAACGGATAAATACCTAACGTCAAGCAGAAGTATTCAGGATTGATTTGGAGTTGGGTGCAACAAGTGATCCCCCAGTTTTTCATTCACAGTTACTGATGGGTCTCGGTGCACAACAGGACAGTGCCAGCGTGTTGAAATGAAAACATTGGACACGAACCGATTTTCTGCTTACACTTTCATTGCCTCAAACGATTTTTTTATTCCCCCCGCCCGTTCATTGATACAAGTAAAATTCAGGCCACTCTTCGGCCACAGGTCTGTGGGAGACCGCAGCCGGGACCCGCGGGGATGCTCTCGGGTGGGTGACCCGGCCCCGGGCACAGAGGGCAGCCCTCCTGCTGCCCGGGGAGGGAGGGAAAGCAGGGAGAAGTGGGTTAGCCATTAATGAGTTATTTACTGAAAACATGTTGTCGGTTCTGAGGCAGTACACTTGTTTGTAGCAAAGGTATTTGTAATCTCTGATTGCCGTCGCATAACTCTTTCTGGTTTGATACGTGGTGCTTATGGTCCTCTTCCTTTTGATAATAGAAACAAACAGAGGATGATTTCTGCTCTACCCTTCTTTGTGAGTGTGCTTCCCATTCAAACGGGTATTCGCAATCTCTCTGCTGCAAAGATATTTTTCTCAGCTGAGTCTAATCCTCCCCACTTGACTTTTTGAAATGCCACGCATCTCGGTGATTGAAGACAAAGCAGCTAGAGGTGCAGGAAGCGCTTCTCACGGCTGTGCTTTACCAGCTAATGAGAGACTGTTGCACTATGTATGTTTAAAAATGCATGGGGTAGGGCAGGACTGCTTGGCTGCGCTCGGGTCCTGCTTTTCTAAATGCTTGAAACTGCGCTGCAGTGGGATACAGCAAACCCCATCCAAACCAGCTATGCAAATGGCCCTACTTATCAACCACAGGCTTCGTGAATAGAGCTATAAAAATAATAGCAAAAAAATGTCAGGAACTTGTTCTTCAGCAAGCTGGCTCAACAAATGAGCAATCTGTTTTCCACCTGGGAGATACAATCTACATCTAAAGAGAGCTCACAATAACGTTTTGAATGTATATCTAATTAGCTTATTCTTTCCCCTAAAATGCTCTCATTTGGGATGGGAGAGATAAACTTTGACAATTCATTTGCTGTTAGCTAATTCTGTGTGTTATCTACCTTTCGCAGATGGTGAGAGAGTGCTGAGGGGAAAATAGTCCTTCCTGGGCTTGCTGTGGGGATCGCTGGATGGAAGTCCATGGGTTGGGAAGGTCGAGCGCGGTCTGTTTTGCCTAATTTTAGGAATGGGGCTGAAGCCCTGCGGGGCTGGCAGCCAGCCGTTCCCGTGTGGTCCTGGCAATGCTGGTCTCTGTCCGGAGCTATGGGAGGGGGCAATGAGAATTGGTGGCTAAACTTGGTGCTTTTAGATGCATTTCTCCATAAACTTTCGTTTGTTGGCAAACAGATGCCACGCTGTTTCTTACAATGCCTGGAAGATGTTGGAAGACCTCAAAGCGTGCTTTGAGAGAAAGGAAACTTTTTTTTTGCCCCTGGATTTGGAGCATGTGTTGTCCGCTTCTTGTTCCAGTTAGTTCCTTGCGTTTCTGGCACCTGCCATGCCTGGGAGAGGCAGTCAGTGGGTCAGGTCTAACATACCACCTAAACATTTCTCTTTAAAGCCTTACAAACATTCTCTCTGCTTACCTCTGCAGCAACTATCAAGTGTAGGCACTTGGCTTAAAAAAGGTCTGTGTGTCTGTGTGCGTAATATACAGAGTGTGTGTTTGTGTGTATTAAAATTATGGCCCCAAAGGTTTTCAGGCACTTGGGAATTTCAATATAAATATTTAGCAAGTATTTCTCCACTCAGAGATAAAACAGGAGACGATTCTTACCACATTACACCCTTGCGTGCGTTGTTATTTTATTTTATACGAGCTGTTAGGCGTCATTTTGATTATAATGAAAACTCTTTTGGAAGAGGCGGGCTTGCTGGTTTTATGGCAAAGAGCTTGTGTGTTCACCTTGATATGCACCAGAAACAAAAGCAAAAGCAAGCTAGCTTCTAACAGAGGAAACCAGCAAGGTTTTTACCATTAGTTTTACTTCTGTACACCATACACCAGTGAATGGTGGGGGGGGGGGAACGGAGACTGGCCCGCCCTCCGCCTCCGGAGCTGATGGTGGGAGATGGTGGGGGCTGGTGGTGGGTGCTGATGGGCTCTTTTTACCTGTGGTTCGTTGTTATGCAGAGCTCGTCCTTAGGCAGAACCTGCCCCACCACAGTGTTTGAGACATTAACTGTTTTGGTCTCCCACACCAAATCCTGAAGCATTTGAGGAGCTCAGCCTCAGCAGAGCTCTGCCGAGGGCTCTGCTCCATCCATGAGGAAAGCAGCATTTATAAGAAGACACAATGCACTGATGCAGGGCTGTCAAGTGCACTTAAGATTTTTTTTTTTTTTTCCCCTCTCTAAATTGATATGAAAATCTGGTCTGTTTATAACTACCAAACTATATCTACAAAAAGTCTTGACAACTTTTTAATGACATCCTTAATCTAATAATTGTAGGAGCAAAGCCAATAAAGAAGAGCTTCTTATTGTTTTGAACAACACAAATTTAATACATTGGGAATTAAAGTTTGAGCTTAATGAAGAAAAGTAATTTAGATGTAAACAACTGGTCTGAGTCAAAAGCCTGGGGATTTCAACAGACCATCATACATCACAGTGAGTGCTTTTAAAACCGACTGAGTTGTCTAAAGGCTTCACAGCAGTTCCCGAAATGACCAAACTGATCTACTTTAGGCTGTGTGCACCTCAACACGGGGAAGCAGAGTGCAGCCTTCCAAAAAGACACCATGCCCTCTGATCTTTGGGCTTTCACCTGATAAACTTCATAGGCTACTTTATTTAATTAGCATAATTAACATGAAATATATAGAGGTATAAATATTCACGACAAAACAACTATAATGTGCTGCTACATTTATGGATCCCTTTTATTTTCAGATAGCCTGTCAAGAGATTGTATTAGCTATTAATGCACGAGCAGCTCCACTTTCCTCTCTCCTTCCAGAGAGGTCTCCTGTGCAGTACAGCTGATAGCAGAGGGACATGGAGGAAGGCCTGTTTTTTCTACAAAGCAATTAAAACAAGAGCAAGGTGAAAAGGTGAATGTTCTGTGCTTAATTACCGTGGGCTGGCATGGGCCTTGTCCAGAGCGGGTTGGAGGTCGATGATCCCGAGCTCCTGTGTCTCTTTGCGCTGTTGCATCCTGAAGGTACTGCAGGAGCAGCAGTGCTGGGTGGGTCCCCTGCAGCTCTCGGGTCCCCTGCTTTGAAACAGCACCGGAGTCTGTGCTGGGACGCTGGTCTTACGCAAGTGTGTCAGGCTTAACCCGAGCCGTTGCAGGCACCCATGGTGGAAAACACTGCTGCGAGCCTGCTAATTCACACTGCCTTCCCAAATTCCCAGTCCACAAATGCAGGAGTAGACCTGCTCTACGGCCAGCAGCCTGACCAAGGTTATTCAGGAGCTCTTCTCTATCCCTTCTGTCAGTCCAGCAGTTTTTCCATCTGTGTACCTCATTATTTTGGAACGGGAAGTTTAGAGCAAATTATGTGCTAATTATAACGCTGCTTAGCATCTATGTCTTCAGACTGTTGCACTCAGGAATAAGACTGTCAAAATTATGTTAACAAATGAGAACATGTCACAGGAAGAGAGCTCTTCCTTGTACACATTTTATATAAAATGTGTATCTTCTAAGTCATTATTTTGGCTAAGAAAATGATTCCTTAATACTTTACCCTAAGGAAAAATATGTAAAGATTTATGGCCAAAGTCAATAACAAAAATCTGGATGCCAGGGTGAGATGCATGGTTTCATTAAGTGCAATTCACTGCTGCGTGAATAGCCATCATAAAGCCCGTTTAAAGAATTGCTTCGGAGGAAAGGTATGAAAACATTGTGTTAATAGTTAAATGGGTCAAGCTGAGCTCATGGTCAACCATGTATTATTCTCCTGGTCACATACGGTCATAATTACAAGGTCAAGGGACACTGGTTCCTGGCATGATGAGATTTTTATTCTTTGGTATAAAGATTGTTTTCTTCCCATCTAGTCAATTGGTTTTAAATTACAAAGTAATCTAGCGAAGAGAAATAGATCTGCATGAAAGTATTAAGATACCTTCAGAACAAGTTAAACTTTTTTTTTTTTCTCGAAGTATTTAGACACTGCTGTGAAGCACAGAATTAAATGAGAGATGCTTAATATTGCTCATGCTTTGAGGTGTTAATATCCACTTCTGATTATGGCTGGTGACTGTCCTGGCAGAGAGAACACGTTAGCCCCAGGGCAGATATCAGAATGGGGATAGCTGTGTTTGTAGCTGGATGTCGACCGGCTCTGCGTCTTGCACTTGAGTCTGTTCCATGGGTAAGAGTCTGCTTGGGGATCATTAACAGTTGCTTTTGGATAAGGGACGTGCTGGTTAGGTGGCAGTTCAGTGGGTCCTCTTTACCGCCTGCAGCTGCTTTCCCCCAGCCCGCCCCACAGCGATGCAGGTGGGACCTCTGGGTTCCCCCTTCGGAGCAAAGCTGGAAGGTGAGAGGCAGGAGGGATGCTGGGGAAAGCAGCATCAGCAGCAGCTCACCCGAGTATTGATCCCGTCGTGACGACTGAGCCTCTGTCTGTGATCTGGGAAACAAGGAGGTGCAACCTTTACGTGGGTGCCAATACGTTAGACACAAGGGAGCTCGATTTGCCCGCTCGTGCAGGACACCCTAAACTGTAATTCCTTCAATTCTATCGTGGTTTTACACACAAAACCCAGAAACTGCCATGTGAACCAGTTATGCCTTTGCAGATGTTTTCAGCACGGAACGATGGCATCCAGGGAAAAAGGAGCAGTGTTGCACAGTAACGCCTGACTAGGAGAGTTGCTATCAGTTCAGACGCAGGCGTTTCCCTCTACGAGAACAGGGCAAGGGGGAGCTTTGTACCTGCTACATGTTGTAATGGGAAAGTTGTTTGCTAAGTCACAAAGACAGACCTGAAAAATGTGGATGTTGTAGGCCAGCCTGCCTAAACTTAGTTCCAAAGCACATTCTTAGCTGGATGGTGGATTTCTCAGAATAGAGACTTTTATTTTTAGTGGGCTCTGATCCCTGTCTGGGACGCTACAATAAGAACTAATAGGAAAATGTAATGGTGAAGCTGGGCTGAATATCTCAACTTCTATAGGCTTAAAGTTATGAATTAATATGAAGATGGAAGTTTGCCAGCTGTCTTAAGTTTTAAAGGAGTTTACTTTTTTTCTTTTTTTTTTTTTTTTTTCAATAAGGTGTGTGTGTATGTAATTCCTTCTTTTGCAAACTGAGCACTTGACCAAGACTGGGTCAGGTCTTCTAAATTTCTGCTCGTGTTAATGAGGGAGAATACTATCGAATTGCATAAGCTTTACATCATAAACACAGAAAATAAGCCTGAAGTCATCTAGTCTAGCCCTAAGGCACAATCAAACATAACAAAGCTATTGCGGAGTGATGTCTCCCTAAAAATCTCCAGGTATTATACAAAATCCTTCAGTCCTCCATATCCTTGTGATTTATGCTAGCTACCATTTTTTAGAGGACTTTGGACAAGCATGTATATGATTGGACATTTTCATGTACTTTTGGGGTTGTTTTTTGTAAATATAAATATATTTTTATACCAAAGAAATAATTTGCACACATTATCAGAATTTTTTCTGAAGGCACGTATATGCTATTCAACTCTGTGCTGGCGTAATTCCCACCACTGGTGCAGGAAGCAGAGGGTTTCAATTTCCATTTTTGTGTTTATGGATTAGTATATATGGCTTTCCAGGGGACTGTTTTTATGTAAGTAGAATAAATCTGTACAAATGAGAGCTCTGAATACTTGAAAGACTAAAATATCTTACTTTTCTAAGAGTAGTTTCTCTCTCTGTAAATGCATTTTTAGCATGTACGCGTCCTCCTTGTTGACTTTCATTGCATGGCACACATCTCCCTTTGCGCAGAGGAGGAGAAGGGTTAATACCCCAGAACACTGCTTGCATAATGCAACTGGGAGCTCACTTAGGATATATGGGTTTGGTTTTGTTTTTTTTTTTTTTTTCCCAAGGTAAAGTAAGTGCTGCAAAAGGCTTTTATGACTCAATCCCTAGCTCAGCAATCTCATCGTGCACTTAATATTAGTTTACAAGCTGCAGGTAGTAAGTGCTGGAGGCAAAACAAACAGGCACTGCATTAGAGCAGGTGGGAGGGAGCACGAGCAGACACATCTGAAAGCCACAGAGAGCTTTGCCCTAAACCCAGCATTAACTGGGCACAGCCCCACTCCCTGAGCCTTTGGCAGCTCATCTGCTGCTAAGTGATGAAAGGAATGATATCTCTGAGCAAGATTCCATCTCCCCTTCTCTATATGAATTTAGAAGAAGATTTCTATCAGAGTTATTGCATCTGATTATAACAGCGAAACTTATTCAAACCAATTCCACGGAATAATTGCAGCAATCATTACTTACTTTGTAAGGCAGGGCTTTGGCACACACAAAACTTTAGGCTGAGTCCTCGTGGTCTTTAGGGAGACAGATAAAGCTTGCTCTCGTACAAGTATCTTGCAACTGCTGGTCAAAAGGATGTTAAAACAGCAAAACCCACCGCCAAAGCGGGCCTGGTTGGCTGGGGCGGCCCCGTTGGCCCCACGAGGCCGTGGTCGGCAGTGGGGGTGCTCCACGGCACCCACCCTTCCCCTCCCACGCTGCCCAGTGGGATGCTCGGCTGAGGGATGCGGATACCACGTGTCGTGCCCCAAAACAAGAACTAAGAGGTTGTTTTACGTAAAGCGAGCATCTGCCTCTTCAGACCTGATATGCCCTGAGAGTTTTGCCATGGTCTGTTTAACTTATTAAAAGCTCATTGCTTTTCATTAGTTTGTTCAAGGCTGCAGTAATCTTCAGCCACTGGGCAGAGAAAACTAACGTCGTATGGGCTCATTTTCCTGAAAGGTGTTAAAGTGCCTTCTAGATGCTAAATAAATTCCTTCTGTTCTGACTTATGCCTGATACTGATCCCAGCTTGTACCTGTGTTGCTCAGCTCCCAAGCTTGAAGTTCATAAAAATATTATTCCAAACAGAAATTTTATTTATATACAAATCTGTGTGTGTGTGTATACTTAGACAGGCACAGAAGAGGGTGTCTCTTCAGACTGTGATGGGTTCTGGAGGCAGCTGAGGGCTGTGATGGCAGCAGGTGGAGATGAGAAAGATGGTGCTGGGAGAGAGGGAGAACAACGCTGCCCGTTCCCCGAAGCGCTCGTGCAGCCTGGGAGGAGAGGAGCTCCACGAGGAACACGGGTGGACAACGCTGCTCTTCCTTCAGATGCATCACTCCTGATGTTTCTAATGCCCGGGACTGCAGAAAATTGGGGATCGTGGCTCAAAAAGAGTCACGTTGTGTCGTGGCAGTGCCCTGGAGGGTGCTGGGGCAGGGCAGGGCTGGCACACGCCAAGCGTCGTTGGCCAGTTACCCCTGGCTGAAGCCATCTCCATCTGCATCAGCAAACGCCGAACCTGCGGAAAAGTTTAAAACACAATCGAACCTCCAGCAAATGACAAAACGTACAAATTAAACCTTGGGAAAACCAATGCACTTAGAGCTGTTTGCCTAATTCCACAGGCTTTGTTCACAGATGGTTTTATTTAGATCTATGAGTTAGTGTAAAGTGATAAAAGAGAAACACTTGCAGGATAAATCACAGCACCAGAGCTGGGACTGTGTGAACCCTCCAATTAAACTTGACAACTTAAAAAATTTAATCCCACAGATGCAATATGACAATTCCCAAAGTGTAGAATGAACATGGTATGTTATATTCAGCTGTTTCTTTGTAGGGTTGCCGAGTCGGCATTGTGCTTAAATAGTAGAAGGTGGAGAAAATTCAGTTAACACATTGATACCATATGTGAAAGCCTGTGTGTGTCACTAGGGTGTAAATTAAAATAATTTGGAACTTAAGTGTTTACCAGTGGGCTTTAGTCTCCTTCCATATTCCTACTCAATAAGGCCAGCATCAGCAAGACTCAAAAAGCCTTACAGTAACTGGCAAACAACTTCTCCTCTTAGCAGAAAATTTCAAGGAAAAAAAAAAAAGAAAAAGACAGGAGATTAGTTCTTATCTGCTACTGGACAACTGCCACCATTTTTTAAAAGTACTCCTTAATTTATCTCAAGTGTTTAATTTAAACTTTCCAGTAGCTGTGGTTTTGCATTCTCCCCAGGTATTCGAGATGTTCAGTACTGTGATTAATTGGGCAGGCATCGTTTCTTGTATTCAGAGACCACTTGAATGTGGAAGTGAGAAATGAATTGCGCCAGAAGGGTTCAGTCTACTTTTATTAATAGAGCAGATTAGATAGATCATGAAAACAATCTTCTAATTTATGAGAGTCAACCTCGCCTCTTGTTCACCAGGAGCTGCGACTGCTGAACTCGCACCCCTGAAGCGCGCAGTCCCGAGGACCACCGGGAGGGTGGGCGTGCTGGCCGCGTGCTGGTGGGCTTCCAGCGGCGGGTACCCTACGGAGCATCTCTCCCCGTGCAGGTGGTACCCCAGCCAGCCGGCGCGGCTGCCGGCCACGCCAGCTCTTCTGTCCTGCAGCTGGATCCCAGCCCTCGCCCGTGCCGTGGCGAGGGAGAGGAGGGTTTCCCACAGGGGAATGTGGAAGCGGCCCTGAGCCCCGTTAAACTCTTGTCTGGCCCAGCATCAGCATCCCTCGTGCCTGCTGGTGTTCGTCTCAATGAGTGGGACTTGCTCCGCAGACAGACAGAAAAGCAGGTGGAGGCTCCCAGTGTTGTTCTCTTGCTAACATGGGTGTTAGAGTGACACTAATTTTAGTTCACTTCTACATAGACAGGAAAAAAAAAAATGGGAAAAGGCACAAAACACCTGTGCGATTATACCATTTATGTGATAAAACCACTTCTGCTGTGCTTGTCAGAGTATTTTAGTACAATTTCTATGGGAAAGCTTTTTTTATTCTGCATAATACTTGAATATATGTAAAAATAACTTAACTAGTCTTCCCCCCCTCCTCCATCCTGTGTCTGAAGGTTTTGCTCAATGGGGAAAAATCAGAGGGGAGATGAAATGGAAGTGTTTAGGAAAAAAAAAAAAAAAGGCAGGGGGGCAGGAATAGTTTCCTGTTATCTAAGTATTATTAATGGGAAGGAATTTGACTCTTTCATTAGAGAGCTGTTCCAGATGCCTGAAAGAGACCACATCATGAAGGAATCAACATACCTCTGTGCTGAAAAGCAAAGTGATACCAAAGGCAGGAAAAAGGACCATAGTTTGTTTTTTTTTATTTTATTTATTTTTTTTTTAATGGTTAAGCTACTTCATCTGAAAGTCAAGTATGACAATAAATCACCCCAAAATCATGTATTCAATAGGCAAACGCCTCTAATTTTTCTCTCCTTGTTACATCTTCTCTTCTGCGCTCATCCACTGACTTTGACTTAAATGTAAATATCTTGCAGTTGTTATAAGAAAGGTGTGAGGTCTATTACAAATGCAGAGGAGTTAAGCAAGCAGCACTGAAATCTGTATTCAGATTAACATTTAATTTACAGTGAGAAGTGTTGTGAGATACCTGGAGCCCTGTCTCTTTTTTTTCTGTACATTTATTTTAAATCTCGTTTGGGTTAAATGACAAGGATATACTTGCTACTGGAAGTCAAGCATAGCAATCGTGTGTCAAAATGAGACATAAAGTAATAATTATGATTTTGCATACTGCTGCAATCTCAAAAATAGTTGCTGAATGCATATCACAACTTGCCCTTTGCGTTTTCTGAAACAGCCACTGCTCCATAAAGTAAGTATGTGTAACTTGGATAGTATTAGCTTGTTCATCCATCTCTTTATTATAATTTAATTGATGTAGGAATGTTTTACAAATCTTAGATTTAATGACTTAGTAGTAATCAGGATAATTTGCATATTTGGCATGGAGAAACTAAGCTGGAGAACTTTTAAGGTATCCTGGGTTTAAAAAAAAAAGTTGTATACTTCGAGTGTTTCTAGGCCCACCTTTGGTAGCAAGTAGAGGCTGACTCCTTGTCCCCCAGTTGTGGTTTGGGCTGTGATTAAAATGAGCCAGATGTTATTTACATTTAGCAGAGATGATACTTGTTACATGACCCACTTTCTGTGGGTCTGGCTCAGAGCATCCTCTAAAGCCCAGGCATTAGGGCAGGGCTTCATCTGGTTTTAACTCTTGCAACGCACTAATCCTCTTTCTGAGAGAGTGCCGAGGGAGGAGGTGCCTGCTGCCATCGCATTTGCTGCGGCTTCTTGAAACTTCATTTCCCGTGCCAGCGCAGACCCGTAATTTGGGTTGGCTTCAGTAATGGGATATTTATCCTCTGGCCAGATAGACTGTTTAAGACATGGTGCTGGTTACAATAAAATGGGGCATGAAGTAATATATTACATTAATGTAAGGTTATTATGACATCTAAAAATGCTCTGCAATTTTTCATGCTTATTAAATAACTGCAAGAAATGTACTTTTAAAATTAGTTATTTATCAGTACTTGCCAACTATTTCGAATAACACCAACTAGAGGGTTGTTTTCATTGGAATAAGATGTGCGTGTTATTTTAGGTAGTGTTTGACAGCATTATGAAGGTGTCCAGAAATTGGCTTTATTCCTTTCCCTACAGTCATATTTATAGGGGGGAAAAAACCCCTCTGCTATACAATTTAACAACAAATGCTTAAAAGTAGCAGCAGATGGGGACGTGACACGGCAGAAGAGCACGGTGACATTGCGGAGGGCAGTCCCGAGTACGGGTTTGCCTCGCTCGCTGGTCAGATGAGCTGTAGTCCGGTGGTGTCAGAGGGCAGCGTGCTGCGGCAGGGCACGGCTCCGGCGCTGGGGACGGGGACGGGGACCCCGCCGCCGCTTCGCTCTCTCACCTCCCCCAGAGGGGAGAGGAGGGTCCCAGCGAGCGTCGGCAGCAGAAGGTGATGTCATTTCGTGGGGTGACTTTGCACGCATACAAGAGCCGTCTTGTGTGTGCAAGAACGAGCAATGAGAATGAACTCGGAGGTTAGCCGTGCCCAGGGGGGTCACTCCTCGTTACCCGTCTAAGTACTTGGAGGACACGGTGTCTGGAGGGACTGCTGCCTTTTCTCTTCACTGACGGCAAAAGGAGGAGTAGGGAACTGTCAACTGGTTTGTGAAAGTAAGCCTTTTTGTAGGTCACAATGTGTACCGTTTGTTGCAAATCGTAACGAAAAATAGGGAAAATATTGTATATTAGAAAAGAAAATGCTGCAGGATTCATTTCCTCGTGTAATCGTGCTTCCATAGAACCATAGAATGGTTTGCGTTGGAAGGGACCTTAGAGATCATCAAGTTCCAACCCCCCTGCCATGGGCAGGGACACCTTCCAGTACAACAGGTCGCTCAAAGCCCCATCCAACCTGGCCTCGAACACCACCTCCAGAAGCCCGTTGCTGTGTTTTTGATGGGTATCCAGGGCTGGCAAAGGGCTGCAGCCCGGGTTATGCACCTGAACACGGGTGAGTGACCCTCAGCTCCGTGTAGGGCAGGGACAGGGCTTCAGCATGGTTTGCATGGCTTGGGTAATGACAGATAATTAAAAAGTAGTTAGAAAAAATGGAGGGCCACAGAGATGCCAGGTAGGTATTAGACCTTGTTGGGGAAGCTCCTGAGGAGAAGCTGCTCATGTAATTGGTTTCTTTCAAACACTTACTGAACTTTCTGGAAGGGTCTTAGGCTTTGAGGTCTGGATGGGGGACTGTCCGCAGGAGGATGCTACGGCAGTCATGGCTGCTCAGCAGACGGCTGAGCTCCACCTCCAGCCATGGCTGGTGTTCCTCACAGGCATTTGCGTGTGCACGTATCTTATGTTCCTCAAGGATGCCACTCAACGCTTACATGACAAATGTCACTGTACCTCGTTTCAGACTTTTAAATCTAAATGTGAGGTTCCACGTTAACCTTGCTCTAAAATCTCCTTACGTCTTCCTGCGGCGCGCTGAAGAGCACACTGACACACTCTGCATCACCGGGACATTTTCATGTCTACACTCAGAGTGATTAATTGCTGTAACCTACACTTTTAAAATGCAAAGGCAATTAAATAAATCTTTTTATGTACACTCCTTTTCATATGAATCAATAGATGTTAAAGTGTCTCTAAAGCCTTATTTATCTTGCATTAAATCAACTGTAATTGTAAAAATATTCCACAGCATCTGTGATCCAAATGTTGTTGCCTGTTTGATCCTTTTCAGTCACTGTTAGGGTGCAAGGCTCTCATTCGGGCATAGTTCTAATTTTCATGAACCTTATGGATGTATAGCTATAATAGCTGTCTATGTAGCCATTAGCCAAGAAACCAGTGAATAGGAGAGAGGAAAGCCTGAAAATATGCTTTCCCCATTGCATTTTTAAGACCTCATGAAATGTAGTTTATTTGTTTGGACCGTTGATCTAAGTTTTGAGCCTTGCTTCTAGGTTCTTCCCTTTTTATTATCCACCTACCCGGAGCGTGAGGAGGACTAACAGCTTTCATTGAACTGGAGGGTCCTGCTGGGGTCTAGCAGCTTCTCTGAAATACCTGTATGTTGTATTTCACAACCCATGAAGAAGGTGAGGCCAAAAAAAAAACAAACCCCAGAACCTAATTCTCATGTCCTTAGAGCAGAAGGGTGGGTTCATCTCCTATTAGAGCTGTTTAACAGTGCACAACAGCTGCCAGAGATGCTGAAAAGGGTGAAATGTCCATGTCTGTGAGCTCTTCACCTCTCGCAGTGAAGCAGCTGCATTAAAAATATACAGACCCATTTCTTTCCCTGAAGAAGCACGTACCGAAAAGCCCCAGCTTACGTGATAGTTTTTTAGAATACGTTCAACTGTTTTGCAAAAGAAAGAGCATGCATTGGCTTTGACAGCATTAATCGCTATTGGAAGAAAAAATTAACTCTCTGAGTAATTACAGTTAACACCTCCATTACAGCCAGCTTGGTGCACAGGACACACGGAAAGCAGCGCAGAAAGAGAGGGAGAGCCAAAAACTGCTCTGATGGTATGAGGGGATGACAAGAACCAAGAACTGGTGTCCTTGATCCTGTGAAAAATGAAAATGGCGTAGTCTTCTCAACTCTGTTTTTTTTTTTCCCAGAATACCATGAATGCGCTGATAGGCGGGTACCTCACAGGAGGGTGAACTGGCTCTTAACCTGGGAAGGAATAAGAACAGTGGGTGAAAGGTGCCACGCAATAATTGTTTCACGAGCGCGGCTGTTTGCTGAGCAGCAGCCTGGCATTGCTCCGGCGAGCGGTGGGAGCGCAGGGCAGCCTGGCGGGACGAGCTGCTCCTTCCCCCCGGCGAGCGTGCCTGCGGGGGCCGGGACGGCGTGCGGATCCCGGCTGCAGCGAGGCTCCCTGGGAGCGCAGCCAGCAGGGATCTGCGTGGGTCGTCTCTTGAAGTCGGTAGCCGTTAGGTTGTAAAGGGCGATATATAGCAACATCGGCTGCCTCTCTTCCTTCACCATCTCTGAAAGCAAGGCGTGAAAGCTGGTGAAGATGGTATTGCCCTCAAGACAGAAATGCAAGAGATTTCACGTAGCCGGAGGGATTTATACACAGTCAGCTGCTAAAAGGTTGAAATCTTCGGCAGAGCTGTTGCTTCACAGCTCTGTTTATTTGCACTTTGCACAGTTGAACATCTCTCCTCCTCGCCCGTGGCTGGTGAAGGCAGCGCAGGACGAGGTGGGGCTCTGGGTGCTGGTTTGCAGATCTGCAGCAGGGCTGCACCGGCGGCAGCATCTCCTCCGGCTGTGCCCGGGCCGTCCTCGTCGGCTGCGCCAGACCCTGCTTTGCTGACCCGGGGTCTCAAACTCTGCCGCTATGGCTCGCTGGCACTGCCCCGGCACGGCGGGAGCTGGTGCTCTGCTTCGGTGGTGGCTTCTTGAATAACTTGTATGTAGGGGATATGGGTTTCCTCTTTTTTCTTTTGAACAATATTTTAATGCAAAGTGAAAGTTGCATTTAAGTGAGAGTTTAGTCTGTGAACCAATCTTGGGAAAATCAACACAAGCAGTAACAAGTCCTCCTTTACTTTCCACCCGTCTGTCTTTGGAGAGAGGGCTGGGGTTTCAGAAACAAGTACAACAGTATCGAATCCATTTGCGAAATTTTGCTGATGACTCCCTGTTGTTGTTCAACAAGAACCAGCAGGTGTTTCCAAACCAATTGATTAACTCCTGGCCTTCTTCCAGTGTTGAGTGTTGGTCTGACCAGTCTCTAGCTTTCTAGAGTCCCCTTTCTCCACCCCCTGATCACAGATATTTTTGTCTTTCAGTCCTTTATGACCTTCCTTGTCCTCTGCAATTGCTTGTCTACTTCGTGACTCACGCAGGATGAATTTCATTAGGCTCCAAAAGGTGCTTAGTGTGTTTCAAACCTTTATTTATCAAATTCGGCCTTGGGGCTGAACCTCTGCAGTTAATTGCATTATGCATCTGGTCATCATCGACAATTTTTTTAAGAAGAGTTACCTTTAAAAAAAAAAAAAAAGTACAGATTATTTTGACCCTCTCTGGGCCATCATCCAGGAAACAGTAGACCTACATTTTGCTTCATGTTTCTCTTCTAATATGTTCGTAGTTCCCAGATAAGTGAGTTTAGGCACCAGAAGCAAAACAGCCGCAGCATCACGGAGCTTAGTATGAGCTGACTCGCTTCCCTTGGCAGGCACGCTGCTCAGACATGATGCTTGCTTATACACACCCCCTATTGTTAAAAGGTAACAAATATTACTGTCTAATATCATGCTTATTTTAGGGAAAAAAAAAGTCTTAGATAGAAAATACATAGCACTGCCTAGGTCTTAGCAATGATTGACTTCTTCATGTGACACCTACGAATTGATGCATTAAAGATTTTATGAAGAAGAGACACAAATAAGGGCTTTGAGGAGAAAACTGATGGGTTTATTTTATATATGGCTTTCAAACTCAGATTCATTCATGTCTTCCTGCCTGCCTGCTCCCAGCAAGCACTTTAAGGCAGGAAGTTTGAGCTTCTGCTGGACTCCAGAGCAGAGGCCAGTGTTTAGAAACTGGTATACACATTTTTATATATAGATAGAGCTAATAACTTCAAATGTTATAGGAATGAGGTAATTGCTTTCACATCTTTCCTGATGTTCTTCTCCCAGTGAAGGCATGTAGGAAGCTTAGTGAATGAATTATATAAAAATCTCTAAAATTTGCATAGGCTGACTCATCAAATGCTTCATTTCTTTACTAACGAAAACACTTTGTGTTTCCATGAAAAAGTAAAGAACTCTAATCCGGCTCAGCCAGAAGGTCCAAGTGGCCTTCTTATTAAGCGGTTAATGAGCAAATAATTTGTGGTTAATAATTTACTCCATTTAACCTGAACAAATTATACCAGTGGAACGTAAATGCCCCTTTGAGCATAGCCACTGCTAAAAGTTACTCAAACCTTTCCTACAAGTAACTGCACATCTGGCAGATGAGGAGTTGGCCTGGTTATTGGAATGTACTGGGTGATTTTTTCCTTTTAATTCAAAGAGAACCATCTGGAAAAAAAACAGTCGGGAGAGAACCAGAATGGCCATGGCTAGCGCACTCTCAGCAGACACCAGTCACTTGGTAAGGGACAATTTTGGATGGATGGTCCTGAGGACCTTAACTCGCCCTCACCCAGGCTTGCACAACTGGAGGGGCTGAAGCTCATAAACCAAGAGGGGGAAAATCACATTAGCAGCACTAACGTACTGGCTTCCTCCCTCCTTGGGGGAGGACCTTCACACGATGGGAAGAAGCCAGTTAGGGAAATCGGGCTGAAATATCTAGGACACTGCTGCAGAACTGCCCAAGCTCTACTGCAGCTGATAACACACAGCAAACTTGCCTGGGTTACCCTACTCTGGAGAAAAGTCCCTATATGAAGGATAACTCTGCACACAGAATGCTTTGAAATAGCTCTTCCATGTTGCTATCATGTTGCTTTGATAAACAATTCTTTGTTTTTAGGAAATTGTCTGATAACTTTCTATCTCTAGCCTTTAAATCCTGCCAGAGTGGGCTGCGAATTCCTAAGCCTATTGGAAATGGGGTTAACATGCAAGACCAGCCAAGAGCTTAAGTCTAAGAGTGTGTGAATTTACTCCATGACAGTAAGATGTTATGTCTTACAGCTTTAGGATGAACATCAGAGAAAGAGGACTGAGCTATAGCAATAGGAATGTCCTATGCAATTTTTCCATGTCTGATTTACATGAAGGTGTGACAAGACCATAAATTATTTGGGCATGACTTTTCAACCTATGATTTATGGGATTTAGATCATTAATTCAGCAAGAAACCTAGAAAAGTTTGGTTTCTTTGCAGTTCAAACTCTCGGGGGAGTTCTGCTTTGCATTATCACATGCAATTGTGTACTTGAGGCAGCTGAGTCTGTTTGCACTCTCAACATACAGCAAAAATCCTTCAAGTCTGAAATTGCAACCGATAGAAATATCAATGGCTTAAAAAAGCTGCTTATATGTCTGCACTGCTCTGTCCTAGATAATAAGTAGGGTCTTGGTAGCAGGAGAGGAATACATGAATATCATGTTCAAATATGGTTTAAAAACGCAGAACCAGAAGACAAAGAAGCCCTTTGGGTCCCCACCTCCATTGTGAGAATGCCTAGGCTGGACTGTAGCTGCCCGGATTTCTCCGGTTTATCAGGGATTATGAAAAATCCTGCCGGATTTCAACCCTCAGGTCCTCCCCGTACATCGCGATAAGCATTCCCAGAGCAGGATGCTTCTCTCCAGTGTTTACTAAAATAGTAGGTTTGCCTACATATGGGTGAAAGGATTTGTATGTGATCATCATTTCATCTTCCTGGCTAATAAAATTCCAGTTGTTGTTTTTCCCATGCAGTAACCCGTACCTGTGCTTATCATATGCAGTGTCTATTGCTCTCAAGCCAGGCGTCCCTGGGAATATCCCAGGGTCCCTCTGCACATACCAGCTAGTGCCATCTGCGTTCATCACATGAAGGCTTTTTCCTCCTGCGTGTGGAAGTAGCGGTGCGACGAGGAGGAAGGATGTGTGGTCCTGCCGGTGTTCCCACAGGAATGCCGGGGCGGTTTTAGCAGCTGTTCTGGCCCCTGTGAGAGCTGACAGAGTTGGCTGGGAACCGGCACTGCGCGGGTCCTGGCTTGCAGGAGGGCTGGGCAGGGTGAATGGTGGTGGTACTGCTCTTCTGTTGGACTGACCGGCACACGGACAAGCAAAGGTGGCCGAGGCCGCCTGTACCTCTGCCTGCCTGTGCTCAGCGCTTCTGAACGTCTGGTTGTCTCCGCTCTCACCCTGCCACTGAGTGCTGGTAAGGAAGATGTCATGAAGTGGTTTCATACATGGCTTCTCACACGGTACATCGACACTTGTTTAGTTTTTGTAGAAAACTTTCATCATTTGATTACATAAAAGCTGTGCTGAGCAGCATGAGAGATTTGGATAGATTTAAAAAGTCTTCCTACTCCCTGCCTGGGGCAGAGCTGCATCGTGGGGACCAGGTACCGATGTACCCGCCACCACAAACTGAGATCTCTAGGGGAGGAGATGCTCCACCACCTCTGGACAAGCCCTGTGTTGAGGTGGGACAAACCGTACCTGTGCTGTGCCCAGCTTGGACAGGAGCATTTCTGCTGCTGGAGAGCCAGTCCTTCAGGCTGGGCTCTGCTCGCGCCATCCCTGCTCAGTCACAGCAAGGCACGTAGCTGGGTCGGAGGTCCGTGCCAAAGGGAGCAGCACCATACCCAGTACCTCGTGGGTGTTAGTATCAGCCTTCCAACAGCTCCCGTGTCCTCTGCCATGGCGCATTTCCTATAGGAATAAACCCAGCTCCCTCACCCTTTGCTGTCTTGCCTGAGCACTTGTAAGACCAGAACTTGATCCTTCAGATTTCAGCAGGTTTTGATGCCTTGAGCCATGGTCTTCACATGGACGATTAAGAATGATTTAACTACACAACAGTCCAGCTGGGAGGTAACAGCTGCCTGCCAAGAGAAGATAGGGTCTCATGTGTAGGTCCCTATTTTTTTTTTTTTTAAATGATGTAGCTAATTAAAAAGCTCATTTTGGCCTTCACAGGTTTTAAAAAAAATAATTGCATGTCTGTCTTTAAGAAAAAAAAAAAAAAGTAGTGGAGAGCATTAAAACTTTTCCAAAAGTTGTTACATTTAGCCTGTAGACTCTCATCTGTACTGATGGTCACATTATATCATCTTTTTCGAACAATTTATGTAAATGTGACAAGATGCAAATTGTTGCCTTACAGTGCCAGTATAATTTTACTGTATTTCCCCAATTGCACGTTATTCTATACTCTTCTGGAGTATTTTTGTTTGATCTCTTGAATGATAATTACTATAACTTCTTCATATGTTGTTCATCATTCATATGTGTTTCTTCTTCAAATTTATTTCAGGCTGCAGAAGGAAAAGAGTCTTTTCCCTCCAAAGCTGATGTTAACTAAAAGCCTTATTTAGCTGTCTAAAGCTAAACCGCATTCTGTGAACCAGTTAAAATCTTTTTTTCTCTTTAAACCGATTTTGAGGAATAAATAATACTTATCTATTGCTAGATACTTTTTTTTTTTCCAAACAAACTTGTCATCTTTCTGCTTTTAGATGTATTTTCCTTGGCTGAAAATTCTGGAGGATGCTCAGATGATTCTGCTGATGTTGTCTTAAACACTCTTGTTAAAAGCTCACTTCATATTACAAAAGTGAAGATGCAAGTTAATCTTGGTAACAGTGTAATGTGAAATGGAAGTATTTTGCATTTTACTGAAATTATATGCAACTCCCCAAAACAGTATAGGAAAATAACTGCTCACGTTTGAAGAACTTGTTCTTTTCAGCTACTCTGATTCCAAGCCAGGAGTCTAAACTTGTGGTGGAATTGGTTATCTTTTTGGCAAGAAGTGCAACAGTTTGCTAGGAGTTGTCCTCCTCTCCCTCACCCCAAGCGCTTCCCCTTTGCCCCACCCTGCTAAAAAGTCGTTAGCAGGTTCCTGCAATTTTGGGGTGCAGGCGTCCCTGGCTCTGTGTTACTGACTTCGACAACCCCTGCTCAACTTCTATGCAAACTGAAAACAAAATATATTTTTTTCCCTGAAGTGCTATGAAGCTAACTTTAATGCGTACAAACTGTTCTCAGGTTCTCAGGAAGACAAAACCACATTTTGCACTGAAGTGCCTTTTCTTTCTCTTCATCTGTGGTAGGGAGATTGCCGATTAATGAAGGAGAATCCAGACCCAATCCATCCTGCATTCGTGGTCTGATTGTACCGCAGCTTCTACACTTATCTCCGTAGATACAGCTAGCAGCCTGGTTTTTTGGAGAAGGAGGAGGTAGTAAATCTAGCAGGGCTGTCACAACACTAAATCAGTTCTGCATTTGGTAAAATAGATCAAACTCTCCGTATGCCTTTTCAAGACTCTGTGCAGTGCTGCTCTGGACTGTGTTTCGGTACTTGTCCTCTGTTCCTCTCAGTCCCGCTCTCTGCCAGTGTTTGCTGTGCTGGCTCCATCACTGGCTTCACATGTTTCAAAGGCACCTCTTTCTCTCATGCCTCTGCTCTGCCTTAAACTGTATTCTTTGAGGATGTTCTGCAGCCCTGCAGCTAGTGCTGGGTTTTCTAAGCAGTTATTGCCAGTGTTTTTGTGGGTTCAACAAAGCAGCATATCTGATGTAAAAGACACGTTGGATTTAAGGTGGATTCTTTCGGGGTCTTTTTTTTTTCTACGACAGCTCAAGCCAGCACATTTTACTGCATGCTCTTTTGTTGGAGGACAGATGCCCAGCTCGTTGTCACTCCGTCTCACTATGCTCCATGTAACCCTCACTATTGCTTAAGTAGAGTTAACCGTGCAATGTTTCTGTTGGGCTCGAGCCTTCCACGGGACCTGCTGATGCTGCACCAGGCAGGCGGGGAGCCCGCATCCTCTTCCTTCCCGCATCCTCTTCCTTCCCGCATCCTCTTCCTTCCCGCATCCTCCCCTGTGGCAGCATCACTGGTTAGAGTACGCTGGCTGCTACACTGTCAGCAGGAGGATGGGGAGAAAAACAGGAGGTGCAAGTGGGCTGCTACTCCTTCCTGGTGTAATAGTGGCATTGCACGAGCGCACACGCGTGCAAAACCGGGCACGGGTAACGGAGTGACACTTGGGCGCAGGGAGGGGTGTGGGAAGAAGGTCGGTGGTGATGTGCTAGGGTAGAGCTGGCTGGCACAAGCATCCAGGACACGCGGGGAAGGTCAGAATGAAATGGTGCAATAAATGAAGACGAGGGCAGGAAGAAGAAAATTGCATTTCTAAGACAAACGCGGGAGCAAAATAAAGGATCTTCCTGTGGGTGGTTTCCAAATCCTCTCAGCAGCCGTCCCATCCAGTCCCCGCTGCCTTTAATGGCAGACCCACCATTGATGTGAATGGGAACAATCTTAGTAATAAATGAAGGCTTCCGCAAACTGCACTTCTTGAAGGGGGATTGGGACAAGAAGAAAGACTCCCCAGCCCATTTGAAGGTCACAGCTCGGACGGGTGGTCTCGGTGCTGGGGCTGTGCAGGTCAAACCTGCCTGCACTCCTCTCCAGGGAGCGTTATTGCCCCCGGCCCTGATCTC
This sequence comes from Aquila spilogaster, assembly GCA_024606505.1. Classification (NCBI taxonomy): domain Eukaryota; kingdom Metazoa; phylum Chordata; class Aves; order Accipitriformes; family Accipitridae; genus Aquila; species Aquila spilogaster. Next base: position 26,619 of record JANHGO010000645.1, read on the forward strand.
AAAATCACTGGACTGCTCCCTGCATCCATTTTCTCTTCCACTGTCCTGTTCCAGAACCTTGCTTTTCTGATAATTTTAAAAATCTCCTAATTCTCAGCCCAAACATGTTCTTGTCTGCCTATGGCTGTCAGGCTTGTGCCAGTGATATCTCCTCACTTTTCCTTTTCCCTGGGGTTACCTCTGCTGCATCTCAAGAGAGCAAATCCCTCCTCTCTTCCATCCCTCACCTTTTTGTTTGGTTGTCTAAAGAGAGATAGGTTTTTCCTCCTTGCGTACCAGTCATCCCAGTCACCCCATCCCTGCAACCAGGGCCAGGCTCCGGCGCGGGCGGGTGCACTCCCGGGTTTTGCACCGCATGAAGTCGGGGCAGCACCCGGCTCCCACGCTCTGGACGTGCATTTCTGCAAGTCCTGTCTTAAAATGGCTGTAAGGGGTGTTTCCAACAGCCCACCTGTGGAGCAATCCCTGGCATAGGGAAACACGTAAGGAATGTGCGATTCCTTTTAAAGGTATCTGTAGTCGTTGAGCAACCTCACATACGGATCGGTAGAAAACAAAAGCAGGTTTGTACTTGCCTACATAAATATAGATCATTTATGAATGTGTTGTTCTTAATCCACGTGGGAGGGACCATGAAAACCAAAAAAAGACAAAGCAAAACAACCAGGAATGTATAGCAATAAATCAGAAAGTAAATCATTCGTTTACTCCTCTTGGAAATAGATTTATTGTTTTTAAAATGGCTTTTAATCTTGCTTTCAATAAGAAAAACTAATGTTAGCAGTATATGATGTCTGCTGCTCAAAATCTGGACTTGGGGGGCATGGGGCGGGGCAGGGAGAAAGCCATTCATAGGCTTATATTTTATGCTTAAGATATCCCTTGCTGCTGTTAACAATCAAGCCAAATTATAGCCTCAACCAGCTGAAGGAATATTCTGAGGAATATAAGTTTCTCTGCTCTGTATGCGTTCTTTGGGCTTTATTTTAAACACTGAGAGAAAACCAGTAACAAGCTAACCCTGTTTTCTCCTGCAAATCTTTACTCTATATGAGTAATTCTTGTTTTCTTTCTCCTTCTTCTGAACATTTAGTATAAAATAATATTTATTTATTTATTTTCACCTCTCGTATCCCTATGATTGTTTTGTAGGGCAGCATTTAAACCTTGAACATGAATAGCTGAATTATGTAAATTAGCACAGTTGTACTCTAGCTCTTCTACTCATGCTTTATAGAAAAGCAGGCTGTCTTCAGCTGAAAATACTGTCCAAACTTTCATATATTTAAATGCTTTTATTTTTCTTATCTAGCATGCTAATTTTTTTGGCCAAGGACAGAACTTATTTTGGTGTGGATCTTTACTTGGTCTATTTCGTGGCCATTTTAGGTCAGTAACCATTATCAGAGTCTATGACTGGTTACTTGGCTTTTAAAAAAATATATATTTTAAAAGTGCACTTTTATGTCTGTGCCAGGGTTCATTGGTAGCCTTAGTGATTATTTGCTGCAAAGTACTAAAGAGTAAGATAAAATTTATGCTAAGCCACCTCCAAAGTCTGAAGGCTAATAGCAAGACAGAGCTGTCACAGTAGAAATGGTGTGAATAAACTTGCTGAACTCAGCAGTGGGCTTATTGCATCTGTTTTAGACATTGACCACAAGTAAGGAACACAGGAATTTATTTTCGAAGAGATTTGGGTTCTTTTTTCCCCTAATTAAAAAAACTAAATGGTAGTTAATTAGAAGACTTCAACTGAGTCTTTGCTACACCTCATTAACCAATTTATTTGGATTATCATATATTGTTTCCACGTGTGACGCCATGCATAGCAGAAATGGATGTGGTTCCTGAATTCCAGTGTGCGGTATATAGTTGCGCACACCAAGAAGCTGCTGAGCAAAATCAGTAGCTTGATAGTAAATACAAGAATAGGTGGCATCTTTCAGTGTTCATTATATAACCTACCATCTGTGTAGCATCCTTATGCTTTTTACCTTTTCCATTTGCATCTGAGCTATATTCAATAATTTTACAAGTGTCTGTAGTTATAAACATTATTTTGAGTTTTACATTCAATATATGTATTTAAGCATATAGACGTCCTCACCTTCAGCTGTGTGCTAAGAAATAGTATCAATTTTCTCTCCTTAGAGGCTTGGTGCCAGTGTACTCGCAAGTTTTCACACTGCAGAAATGTTCCTTTTGCAGAAACAGGCCTCAGACATTTTGGAAATGCTTCTCCGCCTGTAGCATTCTGCAAGTGGGTGAGGAGGAAGATCCAGACCCTGTCCCTTGCTGGAAAGGTGGCTTCTCTAGAGAGCAAAAATGACCCTTGTTTTATTAATCAGGGTCAACAGAATCTAGTGTAGATGTTGATGAGCAGCCCCTGGCCACCCCCTCGAGTTAAAGACAAGCACCGTGACTGCAAGGGTCATCTCTTCCTCCCGTGAGTCCTCCTCCCGCTGAGAGATGACAGAGTAGAGGCACGACTGACCGAAGCCTGACAGAGCTCCACGTTCCAGGGAACGCTCCACCATCCATGTGCACAGTGGTGCAACGGCAAGACCTTGCCACTGTCTGAATCCGAGAGATTCATAGGTAAATGTATGAGGGAGGTCATCCTAGAGGACTCTGAGCGCTCGTTTTTTTTAAGGCTGAATTCTTTTTAGAAGCTTCCTTGCCCCCATCACTGTTTGACACCAGTATCTCTCCTCTGAGCTTCCTTACTATGTTTTCCCTCACAATCCCCTTTCTATTTTCTTCTGTGCTGTGGACATCACAGAGAATAAAGTCATCCTTTGAGAGATGTATTACCATCTCCCTCACGTATATTGCTTCTTTTCAGGCTGGAAATTATGGATAAAGGAGAAAGAACTATGCATGTAAACACAGGTACATTTTTTGTTTCCTGTTTTAAAGGATAGGGTTTCTTTTTCAGGACTCACATTGTGTTTTGAGAAGATAAGGCTGAAGTGCCTGGTAAAGGCTCAGATGGAACTGAGAACTCACAGCAGGCCTTCTGGGATTAAGAGTAGCTTGAATGATGGAGTTGGGGTCAGAGATGGAGACAATTTTCCCTGTAGTCTGTCCAAGTTCTTTGCAGGAAGCCTGAGGATGGACAATTTTAGGTTTTCATCTCACTGGTTGGTTGGCTGCTCCTCCTGAAAAATTTCTGGCACTGAGTTACTGTGGCTCATTTGCTACCCGGGACCCGCAGGTTGAAGTTTTTGGATTGTTATTTTATATATACTGCACCTCTGCTATTGCTTTCCTGTTGCTTTGGAGCATCTCTTTATCCAAGATGAATTTAAAGTATTAGTAGCTGAGCTCAGATGACCTCTTCTGTGGTTTGTATGTGTATGAGTATGTTCAGATGAGAAATGGAGTCAGTATTTGACCCCCCCTCCCCCCCCGCCGAAACCTAAGGATAGAGTCTGTCGGTGCCTCAGCCCACTAGTGCTGAAGCCAGTGTTTCTGGGTAGAAACCATATGCCATCCCAGGTATGGGAACTAGCTAACTGCGTACATTTGTAAATTGGAGGCATGCTACTAAACTATTCCCTTCTCTTCAGTATGAAAGGTGCTCAGAAATCTCTTTCAATATCTGTATTTAAGACAAAATCTAAATATATCTGTATATGTGCATGTATATACATATGTACACATACACACATGAAAATAGGTATATCAACATTTAAAAAACTATTGCAAATGGATAATCAATAAAGACTGCTAGAAAAAGGATATGTTCTGATCCTTTAAATTGAGTTCCGATTAGAGTTCATAAAGCAGGAAGGAGTTGAAAGATAATGTCGTAGGAAAAGCGTAAGTATGCTCAGGGCTTTAAATGATCAAAGCACTCTCTTGAAAAGTCTGTTGTCAAATTTTGATGCTGTGTCACAACTCTTTGCGTCAGTGCTGAAGTAAAAACAAAATATTGATGAATTTTGGAGATATGAACAAAATAATCTAAATCTAGAAGGTAGAAACACAGCTGCTTATTAGGAGGTTTTTTCCCTTAAAATATGTATTTTAACTGTCTAGATACAGTGTTCATTACTGCAGGCAAAATGAAATCTGCACATATTGAATTGCCTCTGGCTAGCAAATGTATTTCTGGGGTACATAATATTTTAAGCAGGTAGCACAGAACAAGTCTGCAAGTCAATCTGTCTACAGCTAATCAAGTATTCACAGCATACTTCTAGCAAAATAATTTTAAAGGAAGAGTCACTTGCCAGTCACTAACAAGCATACAGATAAATTAAAGAAGGGATGTCTATAGCAAAACCAAGAGGTTTACAGTGTGATTTCTAATAAAAAATCTAATCTAGCTTGTTAAAAAGATCTCTAGTTCATGCGCCTGCTTGCTAAAAAATCCATCAATTGATTATATTTTTAATAAGGTTATGGATTTGATGACTAGAACTACAGTTTGTAAAGAGTTTTAGTTTCAGCTGACCCAGACTGCGTCTGAATCTGGTCAGGGTAAGCATTTTGCTTCATTTCACCACCTGCAGAGTGGGCTTGGTGAAAAACGTTTCTCTTCTGTCAAGAGTTTTAAGATTTTCACAAGAAGTGTTAACAAATACACCTGTGTTTATGAGGGCTGAGCCTTAAATAATGGTTTCTTTCATACTTCACAAGGCCCTTCTTTGAAATCTATTGCACAACACAGAACAATAGAGACTAATCTTGCTGTAGTGTGCAGTCCTTCTAAAAGTGCAAATCTTCACCTGTTGTTACAAATCTGGTTTTTTACAATGTGTTAGTCAGCATGACTCTGTGCCAGAAACACATTTGTATGTCCCGGTAATTTCAGAAAATCTCCTGTTTTCCCTGCTTGGGATGTGAAGCTGACATGCCGTGTCTGAATATCATTTGTAAGGTTGAAGAGTGATCCCAATAAATATGGGGGATATTTCTAAACTCACAGAGGGTAGAAGATTAAGTGCGAGAAAAGGGAGTGAATACACTGTATTTGCCTCACGTATGGAGGCGTCTCTTCATTCCCTGATGTTCAGATTTCTAAGCTCAGCTCATGGTTCCTTTTCTTGGATGATCATGTAGAAGTGTCTAAAAAGATTTTCTTAAGTATTTAACATACTAAAAAAGGTCTGATCTTCATGGATGGTTGTTGTTTGCAGACTCAGTTATACAACTTCTACAGACTTGTATTTTTGAGATTGTTTGACAACAGCATCCACTGCTGTTGGACTGGAGGTTACAGGAGGAAAGTAGATGATGTTGGAGTGTCTTCTGCTCTTAATTGTGTAATGTATTCCAGCCATTGACCTGGTGCAGCAGACTGCGATCATCTTCAGGGTGTGCTGTATAAGGCAGTAACTTGGTGTTGAAACAATTTTCCTTCACAAACTCTCTGTGCAGGAAGTTTGGATATATCAAGCAAAGCCTCATTTAACTTGTTTTCAAACTGCTAGTGATCGGGTTTATTGCTACAATCCCTGCGTTAGAGTGGTTATTTGGCATAACCTAAAGGAAGCCATCAATTACTCCTCCCTGAATATGAGTGCATTTGAATGTCCAGACAGAGCTCCTGGGTCGCGGAAGAGTGATAGGTTTGTCCTCTAGCAAATTTCTTAGATTCAACAGGGGGCTAAAATCCAGAATGAATGAAAACATCTAGAACTACTGATGCTGAAAACCAGCTCTTCTATTCCTCCCCTCCAACTCTTGATATTCTGATATGTTTCTTGTGACTTCTCATTTATTCTAAATTTAAAGTGAATGTCATCAGAGAATTGAGCTGCAGACGCAGCTCCATGATTTGCTTTCTCCTTGAAGAGAAGCTGATGTCCCCCTCCAGCTCGCCGCGTACACACATGCCAATGGTCCTTTCACAGCTGCACTGAGGGCAGCTCTATCTCCTGCGAGCACTCGCTGGAGATGCTAAGGCACTGAAATAATAAGAGCATAACTTAGCAACATAGAGGTTACCATGCTGGCCGTAGCCATGAACACTTCAAAATGCTCAAAATACTCTGGGCTTGAAAAAAAGCCGTTATTATTACCAACTGTTATCCAGCTGCATGAAGGCAGTTGAAAAATGTGTACATTTCTGTTCATTTTAATAAGGATATATTAAAATACTTAGAGGAGACATGCCTTTAACCTGAAGCAATGCAATAAGCTGTGCAGATAGTTTGTTTTTAAATTTAATTGTTGTGGCTTCAGTATTGGAATGGGTCAACATTAAAGGCATCTAGAGTTATTAATGTTTCTGGTAAATATATAAGCTTTAGTGCTTTTATCCACACAGACACCGAATATGAAGGCAATCTGTTTTCTAATGCTCTCTTCTCCTGATCTGTTAGTACTCTGCTAAGTACTGGTAGCATCAGAGCAGGTAATGAACTCGACTTCTGAGAGATAATACTATTTATCATATTGACAAATGCATAGACTTTATGAATAGGTTTTTGTATTACTGCACAACAGCAAAAACATCTTGTGGAAGATCTACTGAATTTTACACTTGACACCAGAAACAGATGAGTATTAGGGCAATTGGGATGACAGGCTCTTTAGTATTTTGAGAGTTAGAAACGGAGAAAAGCAGGAACATGGAGACACAGCCAACATGTTTCAAATGACAGCATACTCAAAGAGTAGCAGGAAACACGTGGACTTAGGCTGAGACACGTTTTCAGTTGGTTAAGGGGCAGAAGAGGTGCATTTTCCCCTCATGTCCAGATCCTCAAAGTCTTGCCGAGTTACGGCTGGTGGAGGGTCTGCATTACCTTTACCAGCCCTGGTCCTGGCAGAAGCTCGCTTGGTCAGTGCAGTGAAGGTCTGTCTGTGCCTCCTGAGCAGCAGCCTGAGCCCAAAGGATGCTCGAGGAGCCCACGCTGACCCTCTCCCGCTGCTCTGCGCCATCGGAGGGGTGCATTGCTGGGATACACCCCACAGCTCCAACTCTCGAGAGGTCAGCCAAAACCTGTTAAAGTATTAATGCACGTCCAGTAACTTGTAAATGGCTGTGCCTAAAGTAGATGCGTTTTACTGTACGACATCCATCGCACAGCAGTGTACACCAGAGCATTTTGTCTGAACTGTTGGTGCAATGCACCAGGGCATCTAGATGTCTAAATACCGATGTGAACCAAGTATGTTTCTATAATCCTGTAGTAATAACCTTTCCTTTCACAGTAAACTAAACTGTTAAACTGTTGTTAATTACTATTTAAAGGCATTATTACCAGTATAAATCTGGCTATTATGTAGGCAGTACCTTGCCAAGAGATTATTATCTTCTTCCCCCCTCCCCACCCTGTGCCTCTAGTATAGATAAGGACATGTTTGTTGCCTCCTTGCCTTCTGAAAGATAGTATTACTGACAAGAAGTCATTTGTGCAATGCTCCACCTAACACCCAGTTGTTGATCAATAAAAGCCAGCAAACCAGATTTGAATTTTATGGAATTAATTTCTAACACCTCATATTAACTGTGCTACTAGATCAGGTCCCAACTTGATTGTTCTGACTGCATCCAAGCTGCTTCTATGGAAAACAATCTGCGACAGTATTGTGAAGTGAGCTTATTTTATTTATCTGCTGTTTTTAATGGTGAAAGAAGTGTTTCTCTGTTCTTTTCTACATTGTTTTCCCCTGTGCAGCTGCAGAACTTATCCTGATCTCTTTGTACCGTTTCTGCAAAGATTCTCTTCATAAAGAAATATGATTACTGCAGCGTTCCTTAGAAGGGCTGTCCTGCTACTGTTGAAAATAATACTCAAAATACAGCAAAGTGGTTTGCTCAAAGAAGCTAAGATTGGCTTTAGTGTAACCAGTGAGAGATCCCTGATCAACATGGTAAATTTCTGGTGTTAGAAATGTAGTATCTAGTACTAGGAATCCAGTGGTTTTCCTTTTTTCTTCTGGGACTGTTTGCGAGCTGCCAAGGTCTCTCTGGCCCTGCCGCCGTGGGAGGAGGAGATGCTCAAGCACCTTCTGTCCCTTCCTGTGCTCTGCTCTAGGATTGATGCTGCTGCCTTTCTGGCGGGTCAGCCTGGGAAAGAAAGGCACAGCAATTAGGAGAATGCAGTACCTAATCCATTCTAATTAGAAGCAGTTATCCATGTTTACCTCCCCACAGTTGTGCATAGCCTCCTAAAGAAGACTTCAGCAACTTGTGTGACAGGCGATAGCTAGATCAAAGTAAGGTGCTGTGTACCCGGTGCTGAGCAGAGAATGTGGCCATGTGCAAAGGCGTGCTCATCTTTGCAAAAGTGATTCTTTCCAAACAAAAAAATAAATTAAACAAAAATTAATTACAATTCCATATTGATTGCTTTCATTTTATTTATTGGATGTCCCTGCAATGAAAATATCATCAATCAAAGTGCTGAACTGAATACAGTATTGGGCTTAATTCCACTATTTTTAGTTTTGCCTCATGGGGATACTTCCCACGTAAGATGGTACATAGTATTACTGAAAAGTCACTCTGATTCTTTCCTAGCTTTTATAGAAATAATCAAAATCACTGGATTAGATTCTTTATTACCTTTTTTTTTTTTAAAACACTTTTCCTGTATAAGTTCTCCATCAAAAGAAAGGAAATAACTTGTCACTTAGCTTATTAAATGATGGATTTTTTAAATGGATTTTGCCACTTACTCATGTTTGAAATATGTATTGATGCCAAAGATCAAAATCTTTCTGGAATCTGAGGGGGCAAAAAATCCATTTTGAAATTCACCTGTTAAGCATTCATACCTGGTGGGATCTTGAGAACTTATGAAATTTTCATTTGATATTAACCTAAATGGCACCTGGGAGAGGCAGGAGCAACCCCCACTGACTCCCAGATGCATTTGGGCATCTCTCCCTCTAGATTTCGAGAGCTGTGGGGTTTTATCCAGGTATCCTGTATCATGATCTTGACATCCAAAGGGATATTCAAAAGGATGATCATATACTTCTTAATGTTTCAGACAGGAAACATGTATGACCTATTCTGGAACAGTAGAACATTTTCTTGATGTCAATCCCGAATTAATGAATGTGAGAAGACAATTATAACAAGATTTAAAAAAAAAAAAAAAAGCATGTTTTTTCTGTTTAGAGACCTCTGGCAAGGATCTCTTGCAAGAAGAGAAATAAGACCAATGGAGCGTAAAGCCAGCAAAATACAATGTTGACTGTATGGAAGAAAACCCTATTCACAGGTTCATAATACAGCTTAGTAAACAAGATTACAGCCAAAAAATATCATTCAAGAACAGAATAAAATTAAATAAATAAAACACTGTTTATGCTGGAAGCTGCTAACCTACAGCAAATTAAATTGGCCAACAGAAATCATAATGCATTGAACATGTTGAAATTCTGTCCGTAGCCAATAACGTGTCCCTTAGTGTTTGTATGCCACTGGTGATATACGGTGCGATGCATACAAACTATACGGTCTAACCAATGCAGTGCATGATCAGCATTTATAACAACTGTCCAAAACATTTTTTTTACTTAGAATTATTACATTTTTCCTGTAAGTGCCACTAAAATTTTCAACAATCTTCATCAAAATGTCATTTTTTGTTAAAAATCATTTTCCATAAAAGTGCAAGCCACCTCTATTTTATGTTGGACCTGCCTTTCATTTCTGTAAATCGTTCCCATTGATTTACCCTCTGTGCTCTTCGGAAAAGAGATTTTATTTTTTGTATATCTGTAACACTGGCTGCTAGTAGTCATAGTTGGGTTTAGCATTTCATAAATACACTGCAGTGATCATATTGTGCTAAGGGTTAGCTACATATTCACAAATGGTAGATTTAAATATCTCATATCAAATATGCTTGAGATTTATTCAGCTGAAATATTAAACAACTACATTTCAGTTTTTAACTGAAATAATGAGAAAAGTAAGAGGTCTAGGTTTTCTCTGGCCATAAAAATCATAGTTAGACCTCTTTTCTTTTTTCCTGTCACTTTGCTTTGGTATTTATATTTGCTTTTTTTAAGTAGTACAACACCCTAAATTAAGGGTTGACAACTTAATTATATGTGATTGATATGCTTATTTTGAGTGAGTCATTACCAGAATGTAAACTGCAAATGCTATTCTTTTTTGCATTTTCCATTTGCAAGTAGAGGCAGGGAAGGAACGCTCTCCGGTTCCAGAGCATCTGACAGGCTCTTGCAGAGAAAAAATGTGAGATGGAATCTTCCTGCAGCAACGCCAAAAATGTCACTGGCAAAGTGGTATACCTGGAGACCTCCTCATGCAGCAGAGTCTCTGAACATGAGTTACTCTGAGCGTTATGCTTCTTAGCAATGAAAATAAATTGGCCTCATAGACATGGGTATGGAAGTTGGGCACGAGGAACTTGCTGCTTTCCCTAGAAACGTTAGCAGATAGAAACCAGAGCGGAAGGAACAACGTGAGCATTGGTCCTCTGGCAGGGTCTGGAAGCAGCTTGCTACTTCTGAATCATAAACCCAACCCAGTCACAAGCCCGTCCCGTTTCAGAGAAACGGTGCACAGCGAATGCCAACAGTGCCAAACAGATAAAAACCCCCAAAGTTATCAGCAAACATCTTCCAGCTTTAGTTGAGTGAGCTTCACTCAAACACATTTAACTCCTACCTTTCCGTAAATTCATGCTGCCTACCCAGATTTGTTCAGAAGCTCGTAACTTTTTGTTAGATGGTGTTTGTCAGCGGGAGGGCTTTCCATGAAGATTTTTCTCAAATATCTGCAATGTTGCCAGTAAGCAGTAACAGTAAAGACAACACTTCTGCTGAAGGAGAAATGCCACTTCAGAGAAGGGCTGTAACATAATTCTGTAACAAGCTGTATAATGTCTACAGAGCTTTTCTTAATGTTACTGCTTTAAATGTTTCACAGTTTGGAGGGGGATCAAACTACCTGGTTGCTTTAAACTTCACTCATGTCTACTTTAAAATTAATGGATGAAATGTGTGTAGTGGTTGCTGTGGCAGAGTTACAGGGATGAAATTTGGTTTTAAAGTTGATTTGAATGCTCAGTCCACTCTGAAGGTATGTCACTCCTTATCCATCTGATGTCACACGTGGGATAATGTTTGTGACATGGGCTTTATCTTCCCCTGGGAGCAGAGCAGCCAACACTGAAATTTTAGGCATCATTCCTTCCAATAAATGAAGTAGTTCATAAAAAATTAAGTAGCTGCCGCTAAATTGCAAAGACATTCATGCTTTCCAAGTCTTTCAAAAGGCCTGGAACAAATTTTGGTACCGTTTGATCTTCCTTCTAGCCATCACAAACACAAGAATGAAACATGTGCCTTTCTCCGTAATTCAGGGCAGAATTATTATGTTTCTCACTAAAGATGTACATCATTGTGCAGAGCTGCTGCAGTGTTAAGGGTCACACAACTACTGAGACCAACCGAAGTATGCATTTCCAGAAAAAGGCTGTGCTAAGTAGACTGTCGCTGTAGGTCACATAGTTTAAATCTGCTTTAAAATTTTCTGTGAAACAGTTTTTGCACTAAAGAGTTTTTTTGAATAATATGGTTCTTTGAACAAAAACAACTCAAGCACTTGTTAAGAAAAAAACCTCTTTGACCAAAAATGCTCAGTTGTCAAATGACGCCTTGGATTTCTTTTTGCAGTAACATTTTCTTTTCATAAATACCAGCACCACCGCTCACCTACTAGATAAACCGCTGCATGTATAAAGTTAAGACTTCTCTGTGTCAGCCTGTTTTGACTAAAATCAGCAACAATATTCTGATTTCCAGGCCTCAAGAACCACATGCAGGCAGGAGTGGTACTTCTAGAGTTTGTAGTTCTTGTGTTCTTTGTAATGATTAATTCAAGCTTCATTTGGGGTGGGTGGGTGTGCTTCACTTGTCTGATGAAAGCATGATAAAAGGTCTCTGATTCCTCTGTCTTCCTTACGCAGCACAGCTGCCGAATATTCTTACTTTCAGTGGGACTTACACCAGCGCGGGAGAAGCTTTCCCTTTGGCATTTTCTGTCTCTCAGATGTAGAAGTGAGACTCCTTTTTATTTTAACGCAACAAAGGTTAATTTGTCCTAGGGTTAAGCGAAGAGAAATTTCTAGTTGATCAATTTTCATTTCATCACATGACTGGATAGCCGCTGACTATTTGGAGGATGCTAGACTATTAACCTAAATTCCTCTCCTTGCTCAGCCGTCAGTTGTATGCCAAAAGCAGAGCTATTTTTACATATGATGCTTAAACTCTCTGTGAAGATGAAACACCCCTTCCATGTGTTTACTCGCTTAGAGCACAGACTGTGGGTAAATTTTCATCAGTTCAATATAAGAAAATACAATGACTGTACAGCTACAAGTGCGTTCCTCTCTCTGATGTGTTTTTTTCCCCAAATTTATTTAAGTTTCAGAAGTAACTGGAACTGAATCTGAGGGGTAAAAGATGTTTTCTGAAGCAGCATACAACTAAATTGACAAAAGTGCATACTTTAGATGTCTGGTTGCTTCAGGGTCAGTACTTTTCTCGTGTTTCGTGTTTGCATGTCGTGTTTTTCTGGCGGCGGGGCAGGGTCGGCAGGGCCGGCTCCCGCCCGAAGCTGCTGGAAGCTCCCCCGGCTCCAGGCCGGACCCGC
>JANHGO010000646.1:0-39225 GCA_024606505.1 Aquila spilogaster
GGGAGGAATGGAAACATGACATATCAGAAGGCTGAGGTACAACATGAAAATCCCAAACACTAAGCAGGGTGGGGAATCTGTAACTGAAGGCAAGGCATGCTCTCCTTGCTGAGGATCTAGGGATCGTTTGAATATGCAGTCTCTCAGGAAGCACTAAAGGTATAACATTCAATGTTTTTTCTCCTCTATAGAGAAGAGCTTTGCTTTTCTAGTCCGTGCATGTTAAAACCAGAGGATTTCCCATTTTATTTATTTAATATTGCTCTGAAAGCATACTTTGGTAATACAGCTGAGAATGCAGCATGTAATAGTTAGGATTTTTTTGGTAATATTACATAGCCCTAGCACCTGGAAGGTATATTTAGGGAACTGAGAAATATTTGAATGTAATATAAAATTTACATAGTGTAAGTGGGAATGGCCAAAGTCAAGGAAAACTTGAATTCTACACAGAAAAGAAAGATGACCGTGGGTTTCTAACCTGCATGATTAGCAATAAGGATTTAGTGGTCTGGATGTTCTTGAGACTGCTATATGAGAACACGAATAAAATGAAAGATACTTTGATCTACGGTTCCCATTTAGAAAACCCTAAAATTAGCTGCAGTATATCTGAGGTGCTGAGTGTTTCTCATAGACCACTGAGCAAGTCTGTAATTAACTTTGCTTCTTTGAGTGCAAAAGGACACGTGATGGATTATCATCCAGACAACAGCCCTGGAAAGGCAGCTCTGTCAGGGCTATATGCATACATAATGCTCCCTGCTAATTCTAGCTCACTTACATTGTGCAATATTTGGATAAATTGCTCAATTTTGGAAAACACAATTTTTAAGATTGCAAAATGCTACAGGGAATGGCAGCTTGCAGCAAGCACTGAGGACACACATGACAAAGCCCAGGATCAGTAGCAGGGTTTTCCATTCACACCGGTTCCTTTCTGACTGCTATGCAAGAGGGAACCTTCTCAAATCATCTCTACCTGAGGCCAAGAAGCAACAGAGCCCAAGGCTGCCTGGATCACCTTGCAGGGGAGCACAGGGCTGAGGTGATGGGCACAGGTGCACCTCTGCTGCCACTTCTGCCAAGCGCTGTGCCAACACCTGACAGGTCGGGCAGTCCCCAGGAGGGCTCCTAGACACGAGAGGTGCTCCATGCAGCCTCAGTAGAAACCCAGAGTGACCTGATGACAGATCAACATGAGGGAAATATCCAACTCTGTTATTAGGTGATTTTATTGTATTTATAGCACATACATTCAAAAGAAGGGGAAAAGAAAAGGATCAGAAAATGATTTAAAAAGTTGAAATTAATACTTTTACACAAATAATAAATCAACATTAAAAAAAAAAAAGTTAAATATTGGCACAGGAACTATACACAGTGCGCAGATTTCAGCTCATCTTGCAGAGTTTTTTCCCACTGAATTGAAGTGGCCAAGAAAGGTTCACAGCCCTCAGAAATCTCATTTCTATTACCACTAGGTGGCTCTCAACGAGCAGAATATACGACTGCTCCGTCAGAGATCAGAATAAACTCATACAGTTTAAAGATTATTACATGCTGTCTCCCAATTGTCATACTTCAAAATGTCCTATAAATCACCCAGTTCCCCGGGTTAATGGTAAATAGCCCCTTGAGAGAGCAGAGCTGTCACAGCCACAGCTCTGTTACTGTTCTGAAAGACAGACATCATTTGTGAATGTGTAAGAGAAAAACGTCCAAATTAATAATTTGTATTTTTTTTCTCTTCTTAAAATCAATTTCTGCTGTGTGAAGCAGACATCAGAGAGCAATGGAAGATGTTTAAATTCATCTGAAGAGCAGCCTCAGCACCACATTATATTTTAATTTAACAAATCATCCAAACAAGCAGCTTGTTTTGGTTTATACTGAGTACCTTTATTTGTAACTGTTAGCAGTTCATGACTCGGGGTTTAACTTTCTATTACATATTGCTTTAGATCAAGGACAAAGCTTGCAAATCAAGCCCATCCTTACTTGAAAGAACTCACTGATAGGCGAGACTCCTGGGGATAGATATATATCTGCAATCAATCAAACCTGCTGGCTTACAGCACTTTGCTCTTTCCAGGTCAAACAAAATAAATAGAAAGGATGGCTTCTGGAGAACTTTAAGAGGCAGATTATGTTATCTGCTACCTTGCAGTCAGCCATTATCCTACCACTGGCACATGAATTGCCTCCTGTTGAGTACTGGGACTTGTTGAACAGGAGAATGTCAAAAAGAGCAAGAAAGGATTCCAATTTTCTCATAATTCAAACACTGTAAGTGTTGTATGCGAATTTCCCATTGCTTACACAAAGCAAGAGGCACCATTAACCACACTGAGTACCTCCTCAGAGTGGTCCTTGCATTTCACAGGCAGATAAAGCACTTTTCACACAGAGAAGCAGTTACAATATACCTGAGCATTAAGCATGTTCTCATGTGGTGTCTCACAAATGAAGATTTTGGTATAGACATGTACTCATCACAGCTGTAACTGAGAGTTACTGAAGGAGGGAAGCCCCAGAAGGTCCAATCCCCAGGCTGATGCCAGTTCCACACTTGCATGACCCTCCTTGGCATCTCTCAAAAAACACAGCAGGTGCTCACTCTGCTCCTGTCCCGCAGCCTGTGCTCAGACCTGGGCACTGGGGTGCTGGGAGCAGAGATGGAGCTGAGAGCCCTGGGCCTGTGTCAGGCTGCAGGGCCTCAGCTGGAAATCTGCTCTGACAAGGGAGTACTCACTGTTGCATCTTTGGCATCAGAAAGAGAGGTGAGGGAAGAGAAGACCTCCGGAGAGCAGTGACAAAGGCACAGGGAATGTCCAGAGTAACAGCACTACCTGGCAATGGGAGGCAGCTGCAAACCTGTTACAAGAAGTACGGAGCTACAAGATGTAGGAACTTGCTACAACAAGTAACAGTTTTCCGAGGTATTTGTTTTTTACTAATGCTTGAATGCCTTACCCAGCAGTCAGGTCCTTGGGAAACCTTTGCAGCAGTGCTTGGGGGAGTTGTTGTTGCCTGTCCCCTTGCTTACCGAGGCAGGTATGTGGCTTCCTGGGCTGAACACGAGGGGACATGCAGGGCAGTCGGACAACATCCTCAACACAACAGCTGCTTTTCTTGTTTGTGTTCTGAATATCTCAACCTTTAGCAGTATCTTGATAATGAATAATGTATGCTGCTCTTGCTTCATTTGATATTGTTGCCTTAAACTTCCATTGTGTCACATGCATGCATGCAGACAAACAGATTTGCTATGCTGTTTGGTTCCCCACCAGCTCACCGATGCTGGAGCTGCTGCTGCATGAAGGTATGGCTCATTTTGCTGCAGGGCATGCTGTTGCACTGCTCTGCATCCCACTCCTGTTGCAGAGTCCAGTTCATTGTCCCTTTGCCGGTTTTCAAAGTCATCCACGCCTGTTTCTGCCTGCAGGAGCAGGTCAATAGGAAGAGGCCAGTGCTCTGCAAGGCTGAGGCTTGAGAAAAGCTCAAACAAGCCCAAAACAAAGCAAAAGCATCCGGTAACTGCACAAAATTCAAATAAAATGCCAAACCTGCTTCTGTGCTCCTGCTGCCCGCGCTGACTCTCAGAGCAGGGCACACTTCCAGCAGTTGAGATGGAAGGCACATCTCTGTCTTAAAATGCTTTTTATTCCTATGAAGCACCACTAGAATTGATATTACATGCTGGCTAAAACATTTTTTCTCATGAGAGATGTGCATCTGGCCTGAAATATTTCCAAATCCAGGCATTTATTCCATGGTCCAATCTGTTACAGAGACTGTGGAACAGTTCAGAATTTTGTGCTTGTCCCATGGCCCAGAGTGGCTGCTGGACATTTTCAAAGCTCTACTCTATAGTTTCTGAAACCACAAAGCTCTCTGCAAAACAAGCAAGGTTTCTTGCAGAATGAGGGGATTTGGCAAACACTCCTTTCTGCAGTCCAGTATGTCCAAAATCTAGAGAAATGTGGATCAAAGTGGCTAAGAAAAGTATGAGGGACTAGTTTAGGCAAACAAAGTTTCAAGATCTGAGCGTAATGAAGAGTCACCAGGGTGAGTTGTAACTCTTTGCATTTTGCATAACGGGAGATTCAGGGTGGATATCAAGAAAAATTTCTTCTCCAATAGAGTGGAATGCATTGGCACAGGCTGCCCACAGTGGCAGTGGAGTCACCGTCCCTGGAGGTGTTCAAGGACTGTGTAGATGTGGCACTGAGAGACATGGTTAGTGGGCATGGTGGGATGGGTTGACAGCTGGAGTTAGAGGTATTTTCCAATCTTAATGATTCTGTCATCTATATGCTTCCAGTAAGCTTCTCTTTGTGCCCTTGTAGTGAGCATTAGGGATAGATCTGTGAAGAGTAAATAACCTGACTCATCTGTGAAAGAAAAGCACCATAGTGAATGGCAGCTCAGGCCGGCATCAATTCAAGAGCTCTCAAGCCCAACAACAGGTGAGCAGAAGAACCACTAAAAGGACCTCTGATTGCCATCCATTTTGTCAGTCACCTGATCGCTCTCTTTGACTGGGGAATTTCTGCTATCAATTCCAGTATGAAAAGGTATATTTGCAGTTAGATTATCAGACACATTTTGGAACCTTATACTATAAAACATGCTTCAACCTATCTATATCTGTAAAACACTCAGCTATGGACAGGCCCTTTTGTATCTGGCATCTATCCAGAAAATGTTGCCCAGAGGACAACCAGTGGTGTCTGAGCAGCTGTTTGCCACATCTGGTTGCAGCTGCAGGCACTCCACTGGCCATCGAGCTCCGCCTGCACACTGCTGTGTGCATAAATGTGCATCTCTTCTGCAGGAAAGGGCACCAAGTGTACAGATGCTCTCCTCAAAACCCTCCTGCTCTGAGGAGAGTGTACCACCAGCAAAAGGTGAGGAGGGGCAAACATGGTTCACGTCATACAATCTTTCTCTTTTCAAAGGGAACCGGCGATCACATACTTAGCACCTCTATTTTATGAGGAGAATGTCTGTTCCTACAGTGCCACCTTCAGTCCTTTCTTGCTTATTGTCTCAGTTTTACCTGACCTTTTCCAGAACTTCAACTCCTTTTACTGAAGGCCCAAACAAAAGCACTGCTGTGCATTTCTCTTTGATAGTAGCTTGCAGTCTCTTAAACAACACACTCTTCAGATCCAAGAGGCAGTGCTTGAAAATTTCTCAACAGTGCAATTTGTGTCTGTTGCTCATGAGCACATTCTCAGCTGACGAGGCAATCGGTTATTAGCTGAGAAGGAGCAGTAGGAGTAGGGAGGGGTACATGGAAGTGGCGTACTATGAAGGAGTTCTTTCCCAAACAAATCTGGTAGGTGTCAGTGTATTCTGTGTATGAGATATGGATCTGAATGGCTGTGGTGACATTAATGCTGAATATATACAACAAATACAGGGAAAGGGCCTGATCTTACCCACATGCACAGAGGGCAGGTGGCAGTGGGTGCTCTCTCCAGATGAGTTTACAGGGCAAGGGCTGCCCTCAGCCAGGCTCTCACCCACAGTGCTTAGAAAGAGGGGCAATGCAGGGTGCCCTTTCTTGACAATTTAGTGCTGTCAGGCCCAAATGCTGCACAGCTAATTCAAAAAGCTTTGTGAAGAGACACAGCTGAATTTCTCTAGAGGCTGCACATCTCTCCCACAGTTTTTGCTTCAAACTAGGGTTGTGGAGTTTCCCAAGGAGGCTGGGAAGGCAGCAGCCACTATCCCTGCACCTTGGGCAGTCCACAGGGCCAAAGGGAGAGAGGCCAAGGGGAAGCTGGTTGGGGTACTGGGTATTATAAATGTAAATTTATTTAGAGTGTAAAAATGGCTTTTGTCTCTTGCCAGAAACAAAGGTGGTATTCAGTGTGAGACTGAAACATCTACCTTTAAGCATGTAATTGCAAACTTTTGCTTATGAGCTGGGCATCTTAGTTCCTATCGCAATCAGTAGAGATCCAAGCCTTTATTCAGCTGCCGAAGCATTGATGTCCAGTGCCACTGAAACGCCCTGGAGTGCTCTGGCTGGCCTCCAGATGCTACTGCAGAGGAGCCAAGGTATCCTGTAGGTCCTGCGTCACATCTGCAAGCTGCACACAGATATGTCAGGTAGCCTTGGGCATCTCAGAGTGCTGTTATCAGCACTAGTAAGGGGACAAATGAACAGAGCCTCTCAATGCCTTCCTCATCATAGGCACATTCTATCTCCAGACCCCACTGTCTGTGCTTGACATGCCTCCCCCAAGACTTATGGACCAGAACTTCATCGGCTGCAATGGGAGCTTAGTAACCTCATCTACACATACATTAGATGACTAATGTCAGATGTCCCAGTCGGAATCCTGCCCAGAGTGTTTATCACTCCACAGTGTACATTCTCACTCATGACTCAGTTCCACGAGGAAGCTGTCGAAATCCAGTTGCAGCACCCAGACAGGAAAAGTCTCACTTCCCCATCTACTGAGAGGCCTTGGCAGCCAGTGACGGTGCTAGGGACCTCTACTGGGACTATGGTTCAGAGGGAGACTGAGCCTAAGGCAACACAAGAAGCAAGGTGCAGGATCCCTGCATGCCCTAACTAAGGGTCCCAGCAGAGGCTCACCTGGCAAAGCTTTACTCTTTGCTCACAGCTTGCTCAAACTCAGGCAAGCTCTCAAGAAGCAGTGGGACTGGCTGGGACTCTGGAGGTCTAGGCAATGTCCAGCTAAGCAAAATAAAGGCTTTTCTCTTCTTTTGCTTCCAGTAATTGCATGCTGTCAATCACTAATAGAGTCAAGCAGGGCCACTTAGGTAGAGCTACGTGGTAGATCATGCAGAAAGCATTTCTCCCACAAAGAACCTTGTTAATAATGCTGAAAGCACTGCAGGGTAGGAGATCCCAAGGACACACAGTGCTACCTTGTGTGGTCACTTCAGGGCATTTGAGAAGCATGGATAGGGCCTAAAAGGTGCACATGAACCGCAGCTCGGGGTCAGGCCCTGGGAGCAAGCTGGGTCAGCAGTGCACACGTGGCCAATGAGACCATGATTTCAAACCTCATGTAGCTGGATTTTTCTAGCTAAGAAATAATTCCCGTGGTTGCTTTCTGCCTTGAAATGAGTGCAGCTCTTTGTACCTACAAAATGAGCGTGACACACAGCAATTTCTATTTACCATTTTTATTCCTACCCTGTCCAGCATTAAGTAGTTCAAAAAGGTTTGTGGCACTGTTAGTTCAGATCTTAATGCAACTATATCAAAGCCAGCATCTTTAATGGGCTGAAACATTAAGTATTTATTTTAATTTAGAACATTCAGATGCTGAACTTAGAAATGGAAGCACTTCCATCAGGCACAGCCCGTACTGCCAGGACAGCAGCTGAGGCACAGTCAGTCCTTACAGCAGTGAGAGCTGAAGCACCTGGCACAAACACCACACCACACTCATCTACAAACCCTGGATTTAAAGAATTCAACTTTAGAGGAGGGCCACAAAAATGATTGCCAGGATGGAACACCTCCCCTACAAGGACAGGCTGAGAGAGCTGGGGCTGTGCAGCCTGGAGAAGAGAAGGCTCTGGGGAGACCCAGGGGTGGCCTTTCACTATCTAAAGGGGGACTGTAAGAGAGAAGGAGACAGACCCTTCAGCAGAGTCTGCTGATACAACAACAGGAAATGGTTTCAAACTAAAAGAGGGGAATTTTAGATTGGATATAAGGAAGAAGTGTTTTGCAGTAAGGGTGGTGAGGCAGTGGGGGATGCCCCATCCCTGGAGACACTCAGTGTCAGGCTGGACAGGGCTCTGAGCACCTGATCTAGTGTAGGTGTCCCTGTTCATTGGAGGAGAGCTGAACTAGATGATCTTTAAATGTCCATTCCAACTCAAACAATTCTGTGGTTCTATTATTTTAACCCACATCACAGTTTCCTGCGCACACTGATTTATTGCACTATGATGAAAGAAAATGACCTCACACAGACGATGATTGCATGCAAAAATTAGGATTGTTTGCATGCCAATAAAAAGGGCTCTCCCATTGTGCACTGCCACCAAGCAACGTGTTCCACATTCAGGGTGGGGCTCCAAAAAATGCCTTGCTGTCATTAGCTTCCAGAGGAGTTGCCTTTCTCTTCATTCGCCTCACTAATTCACTAGTTAGAATCCACACATTTGCTATGGAAGTAAAGTTTTGTTCTAACACATTTATCTACAGCGTGATATTAACAAAGCATCCTTCACAGATGGCATCTACTATAAACTATTTTAATATCATATCTAAAAGAAGGACTGAAGTGTTTATATGTATAGTTTTAAGATTTTCTCACCGATAGAAGATTTCTTTGCATTTCTTCCACCAAGTACATTCTGAAATCTGCAGCGCAGCCCCCTGCCTGCTCACTGACGTGGCATTTGAGCTCCAGATTAATATTCTCCCAACTGTTTTTCTGACAAGACACTAATGAACCAGCCCAAGCAGCTCTGCCTGAGAGGAAACTCATAAAACAAGAATTAGAGATCTGGTCCATAAAGAGAAATTGCTCAGACTGTATATCTAGTCCATCAAAGCATTAATGAAGATTTCATCCAGGACAAATGAGCACTCTCAGAGGATCCGTGTTTCTTTCCCTCAATGGCACCTTGTAGGCTTGCACATTTCTGGCCTCCAACTCTTCTCAGTAGAGTAATTGAGAAAGAGTTATTGTTATATAGCACCTCACTGGCGAGTTACGTGACATGATTTGCTCACAGTCCATTTTCTGATGAACAGCTTCTGGCCCCACTACAATATGTGCTATCAAAACAAGTAGTATCTGATATTAGTTTCAAACAACCAAACTGATGAGACAAAGCAGGGTGATTGCTTGGGACTTCCTTGTTTTGGTTAGGATATGGTGTAAGAGAAGCAGCCAAATGTTACATTTGTCAATTCCTAAAAAAAAAAAAAAAAGAAAGAAAGAAAGAAAAGAAAAATAAAATGGATGAATAGAAAATCCATTTCATCACAAAGCAGTGAGGAATTCATAGTAAAGCAAGAAGCAGAGCTTATATAAGAGACATTACACACCTCATCAGGGAATTCAAAATATTTGACAAGGCAAAGCCTGTCGAGATCTGTAAATAGAGTATGAATGTGGGTGCTCCAGGGCAAAAAGCTGGAACAAGCAGATCCCAAATGATACAAAGGTGAGTTCAACTCTCCCACTTAAATCCTTGTAAAACACTCTGAAGGTTCCTGAGTTTCTTGGTGACATTCTGTTCATTCAGCATAGCAAAATGCTGAGCAAATGACAAGTACAGGGCAAACCTGATGGCGCAGAGTATAGCAAATATGCCACAGTAAAATAATTCTCTTTGAATGTTAAGTGTCACCGTGGAACATAAAGTTATCTCACTGATGCATGAGTGAATGCGAGAGGAATTTATTAGCATTTTTATAGAGAATAAATACAGTCTTGCTTATAAATTAACAGCAAGATGATGTTGATAAATAAAAGCCTAATGTATGGAAGTCACTCCTTGAATCTCGATTTTGCAGGGCTGCCAGGTCCGACTGTGCAATCCCTGCTCCCGTGAGTAGTTCTGCTCACTTCAGTGGGACAGCAAAGGTCTGTGTCCCTGCAGATCTATACAGACTCAAAGCCCACAGAGTGCTCAGTGAGCAGAGACAGCAGGAGACTGGAGAACAGTGCACTCACACCCTTGCACTGTCACTTCTAGACATCACAAACAGCTCCTAATCTCTCAAGATGTCATTGAAACTGAGTTTCAACAGAGATCAGCTAAGAGCTCGGTTCAAGGGCACTTTTGGAAGATGAAGAGCTCAACAAAAGTCCCTGCCTTGCAAAATGCAAGCCTGCTACTACTTAATACAAGCAACAATTTTAAAGTACTGACAAAGGGCAAACTAACCAATGAAACTGCCTGTTTTGTTACTGGTAGAGGAAAGGGGCTGTCTTCACTTGTGATATATCACAGAATCACATAACTGTAGGGGTTGGAAGGGACCTCTAGAGATCATCGAGTCCAAACCCCTGCCAGAGCAGGCTCCCTGACCAGGTTGCACAGGTAGGCATCCAAGCGGGTCTTGAATATCTCCAGACAAGGAGACTTCACAACTTCTCTGGGCAGCCTGTTCCAGTGCTCCGTCACCCTTACTGTTAAGAAGTTCTTACACACATATAATTTTTCTTTCTAATTTTAAAAATCCATATCTACATACCTGAGCCTCCATCTCTATACAAATAGCAGCAACAGACAACAGACCACTGCAGCACAGTGTAAGAAGACACAGCACGGCAATTTTAACGTATTGTGCCAACTTTATTATATTCACCTAGCTAATCCATTTAGGCTATTAGCAAGCTAACACTTCTGTATTCATAACTCCTTTGCAGGAGGTTACCATTGAAACTAACACAAAAATTAAGTGCAAACACTCTGCCCTCTAGATAAAGGAAAATGATCTAACCAAAACAAAAACTCTGACAACACATTGGACTTGCAGCACAGATATACTGCAATTTGTCTGTATTCTGTGTAATAGCAGAGAAATGTTTGCTCCAAAGGCCATTGTATTTAGATAGAGACAGAGAGAGGTGCACACCGAACAGCAGAATAAAATGAGCACACATTTTTCCTGTAGGCAGTTTTGTGAGAGAAAAGCCTGAGTGTCACTGCTAACTCAAAGCTGACAGCCCAGCTCATCCCTCTTGACAGAGGTCAAACATCTCAGGACACTAACCCTGATAGGGGAGGAAAGGAGCACACTCCAGAATGATTGCATTGTCCTTATTCCTTCTCCAAGGCAAGAAAGACAGACAAAATTTTTTCCCATAGCGAGGTCAGAAGATGGAATACTGAGGAAAAAAAAAAATTAAAAGATGGCCTAATACGCACTATTCCATACAAAACCCCAAAGTCACAGATGCAAAACTGAACCTGCAAGTTGTTTCCTACAGGCAGCCAGCCACCCACCCATAGACCCACTGGATCAGCACTACTCCTCCTCAGGCACTGCAAACCAGCACCAGCCGAGGACCAGTGGTGAGGCATCCACAGGGCTGATGTGCAGACACATGATAGCTCTGCCCTACAGTATGGCCATGAGCCCTTGTTCATTCTGAGGTCCTTTCATGAATATTTGTCTGATTCAATTTACATTTGATTCTTCACAACCATTGAACTGATGCCTTCAGAAAACTATCCACATTAACTCTTACACTTTTTGCTGAGTAGTACCAGGAGATTAAATCAGAGACTCACAGAATGGCTTTGGTTGGAAGGGACATTAAAATTCACCCAGTTCCAACCCCTCACCATGGGCAGGGCTGCCACGCAGCAGCTCAGGCTGCCCAGGGCCCCATCCAACCCAGTCTTGAATGCCTCCAGGGATGGAGCATCCACAGCCTCTCTTGACAGCCTGTGCTAGGGCCTTGCTGCCCTCCAAGCAATGAATTGCCTCTTAACATCTAATCCAAATCTCCCCTTTTAGTTTAAAGACATTCCCCCAATATGCACACCCTGATAAAGAGTCTCTTTCCAAATCCTTTACTGTGAATCTCTGTACTTAGAGGTTTTTGATTTGGGGTTTCGTGTTGTCTTTTTATTTCCCCTACAATTACTGATGTTGCATTCTATTTGTCATTTTATTAATCAGTTAACTGCAACTCCTCCTGGCTAACATAAGGCCATTCTGAGAAACTGTTTTTTTTTTTAATCTGCATTACCATCAATCATTTAATTATTCACCTCTTCATCACCTGTCCATTATGTTACAAGCCCCAAACCAGGTAGTGTCCCACAAATAACCTCCCACTCTTTTGTCCAACCACTTCTCTCTTTTAGTCAAATAAAATAATTTTTCCCATTTCTTTCTCTCTCAAAGCCTGATTTCCTCAGAGCATACCCATACAACAGCATTGTGCCCACCCTGCTCAGAACACAGTGCTATCTCTGTCAAAGTCCTTCAAAAGCCTTTTATTCCTACAGGGTTTTCTACATTGGGTATTGCACCTGCAACAAAGCTTTCCTGTGGGCTGTGAGACTTCACCCTTGCTACCTCTGCAAACAGGGACATCTTTGGTATTCACGTTCCTGTTTTGCCATCTTTGGCCAGTGGTGCAGACCAAGATCCATAGAAAGAGCCTCTTTATGAGTGGGAACGTTGCTCCTTCTACCTTCCACTGTCTTTACAGTAGCTTCTACTGATCTGCTTGATATGAATGTCAGACTTACTACTCCATCAGTTTTCAGCTTTTCAGATTGATCCTCAATTCTTTTTTAAAGACTGGTGTCCCATTTGTAGCCTTTTTTTTTTTTCCTCCATCATTAAGTGCTTTATGCAGTGACTCAAACGGGACCACAGTTTTGCACCAGAATACACTAAAAGCTCCTGCATGAATTTCTTCTGGTCCTGGGAACTGGTTAGATTCATTTTACTGACTTATTTCAAACCCTTCCTATGGATGCTTCTATCAGAATCTCACATTCATCTCCTGCAAAGAATGACTCCAGTGGGAGTCACTGACCATTTTTTTTGCACCAGCAGAAATAGAAACACATCTTTTAGGTCCCCTGCAATGTCTTGTCTTCACAGAGTTCTTTTTCTACACCTTCATCACATATTGGCCCTGTTGACTTCTTGCCCATCTTCCTACCTTGATGTTTTTGAGAAAGGCGTTACAGCAGCTTTCATCCTTTTACTTGGTCTCCTCTCTAAATCTTTGTTGTTTTACTTTATTACAGTTCAACACCCAACTTGCTAGAGGTTGTGCTCTTCCTATTTTCCCAGTACAGATAAGACTTTTGTTTTTTAAAAGATGCCTTTAATGTCATTTAGTGATTTCCACTGCCTTGATGTTTGACCATGACAGTATTTTGTTTTCCTTTCAGTCTTTAAAAAAACTGATCTGGTAGGTGGTAAATATCTACTCCATAGTTCTAAAATAGCCTTCTGAAGCAGACTCCATGCTGTCAAACTCTTTTGCTGCTTCATTTAATCTTCTGATTTCCTTTGTACTATCTGATTTATTGCAGTTCTACTTCCCAAAAATCTTAAGTCAGCTGCACAGTCTCAGACTGTTGTCGCTTAAGAACAGAAAAGCTGCAGTAACTCAGAAGACACTCTTCTTGTGGGAATGACCCCACTGACATAGGCTCTCATGAGAGGTTTGTAGGGAGGTCAATGGACTAGCATGAGAAAAGGCTTTGAGGAGACAAGCCCTTCAAACATAACATCCATCCTAATAAATATATATATATATATATATGATTTTTTCCATATTGCTTTTTTGTGCCTTCAGTGTCTGTCTGCCTTCCACCTGATTTGGGTCATTTGCACACCACAACGTTCATTTGCATCTAAATGGCATAAATTAGATATAGCCTTGTTATCTAGACTTACAGAATATTAATTCATCAGGGAATTATGATTTGAAAATTCTTATAAAAAAGGCAGACATTTGTAATTAAGAAATTTAACCTTCTTCTAAAGAGTAAATCTATTTTCCATATACTTGATATATACATGACAGTTGTGTCTCCCACACGCATCCTGAATTTCTTCCCTCAAAGAGCTATTTAAAGAGCTGCATTAGTTGCCATATCCTCAGGATTCAAAAACTTGTTGTGGACTGGAAGAGGAGAAAGGTTTAATCACACCACTCATACATTCCAGTGACTCTTCCCAACCTGTCTGAAGGCAGCTGCCATCTCAGCCATTGTGCAAACAGAGGATAGCTACATCCCACACACCAGTATGAATCACATAGGTGTTTAGCAGCACAGAGCAAGTGGAGCCCACATCTCTGATCCACACCAGGCGTGGCATCTCTCCACAGGGGCATACAGTGAAGGCCACACCAGCGGCTTGGGAACACTCAGGAAACCTTTGTGCTGAAGGTGGCCCTGAGAGGGGAGACACAGCACACATGAATCCCTGTGAAAGAAGAAGCAGATAAGCAAGAAAAACTGGAAAGTGACTTTGCTTTTATAAGCCTTAGCTGACCTTTCTTCCGCAGGATCTAATGGTTCCCATGGGCTTTGTTGCGTGATGCTGTTTATTTTTCTTGAGAGACCTGTGCTTCACAGTGGTCTTTGTTTCTCCTATGCTTTAGACACAAACAGGGTCAAATCCTGTATGCTGGCTTGCTGAAAAACAAAATCTGAGATAGCAGCTAATACCTCACTGACCAGATGCAGCAGCCAACAAATCCACCTCTTATCTTAAAACTGAAATATCCAACCAAGACAGCCACCTCAAATGCAAGGGTGTGGGTCTAGCGGTCCAGAAGAGGTCTGTTCCTTTCTAAATCTGATTTGCTCTAGGTTATCAGCAGCATGGATCCAGCACTTATCTGGGTGTCCTCCCCTGCTACATACTCAAGGATGCACAACAGTGCCATATGCTAAGTGGGCACGTGACACTTGCCAGCTGCAACACAAGTGGCTTTCAGGTGACTGGATCAGGTTTCCAAGCATCCCCATGGCTCTGGACTTTGATTTGCAAGGACAGACAATAAGGAAGTTGTTTTAACTGCCCACACAAGGCAATGTCAAAAGCATGCCCAAGTGGGTCTCAGAAAACATCACAGCAATGTCGCATCTCTTGCAGGGTCAGGTCTCCACAAGTAGGATTTGGTTGTTTCTTTTGAAATTTATCTCAGACATCAGCAGAGATAAGAATGGGAGCCATGCTCATCTTAACAACAAGGAAAATAAAATTCATGTTGTGTCAGCCCAGCTCAGCCTTTAACGTAAAGTCCATAATGCAATGTTAAAATGACTCCACTGGGGAAGAAAGAGCAATGTTATAGGATTGGTAAAGAGATTTGATCTTTTCTGATGACAAAGGGACAGGACATATTTCAAAGAAGAATGAAGGGAACAAATTCATAGAACTATTAGAGTTGGAAGGGACCTTTAAAGGCCATTTAGTTCAACCCCCCTGCAATGAACAGCGACACCTACAGCTCTATCAGGTGCTCAGAGCTCCTTCCAGCCTGACCGTGAATGTCTCCAGCAACAGGGCATTCACAACCGCTCTGGACAACTTGTGCCAGTACTTCAATGCCTTTATATCCGATCTAAATCTCCCTTCTTTTAGTTTGAAACCATTTCCCCTTATCCTATCTCAGCAGGCCCCACTAAAGCGTCTGTCTCCTTCTTTCTTACAGTCCCACCTAATTGCCCAGCAAAGCTCTTAAAGTGAGGCTGCTCAAGAAGCCTAGCAACCACAGCAGAGGAATCATTTTCAGAAGTTTATCCTGAACATTCCCTTAGCAGTTTTACTCCCTCACTAATAAAGACTCCATTAGGGATGTCTTGAAAAGGTATTTTTTAGTTTTAAACACATTTTCATGGTTGTACTGCAGGTAGATTGTCAGGTGTTTTTAAAATTAAGCTGTTTCTATACTTCAGTGTGACTACAGGAATGATAAACACCCCAGGTTACAACACAGTGGCCTTACCTTTTTCAAAATCAAATCAATTGCACAACAGGTCATATGTTCACAGATCTGTAAATACAAAGTCTCTATAAACAAATGACACAGTTAAGACTCAGTGGAAAAGAATTCCCTTACACTCAAAACTTCAGTTCATATCCTAGGAGTTAAAATACAATATTTCTGTTTACAAACTACAACCAAGTTTTCTTCTCTAGGGGAAGCCCATGCTTCACCAATTCTACATCAGTTTTGAATAAATGTGCATTTGTAACAAAATACATCAGAGAAACCAACAGAGTAGAAGCGATAAACCCTAACATACCAGTGAACAAGAGAAGAAAAAAATACCCTTACCTCTTCATAGAGATCTTATATTTTGTTTCTACAACTAGCTGAGCACAGCTTTTTCTGCTGATGAAAGATCCTTTAATTGACTTCATTTAAACCACCCCAGGTGGGTGATTAAAATATTGATTAGGGATCTGTCCCACTCCTGTCAAGGCTGACTGCAGCTGACTTAGGTTGATAGTGAACCTCTCCCTGAGGTGGAAATGATAATGCACTGCTTGATTGACTCACATGTCCCTGGGTCAAACCAAGTGGGTCAAGCCAAGATGCAGATTATCTCCCTGGCTGGCATATAGTATTAGCTACTTTTCAATGCAAAATATATTTATTGTTCACTGCCTCATAGCTTTCCATGACCAGAGAAATAAACCAGAGGAAGTATCAAAGAAAATCACAGTAAAGGTGGGAAAATGAGAAGGAAGAAAAGAAAATAAACACGAACAGATGAGCTTAATCACATTTGCTTACCTACTAAGAACCAATTTTTCTCCTGGAAAGACTTCTCTCTAAACACCCACTGATATTCTGCTCTCCTCATGCAAGCGTGGTGTGCTTAACCAGCAGCTGTGGGCAGAGCCACATGCAGGGCCTTGGCCTTGCACGCCCTGCACTCATATGAACCTTCTGGGGAATGAAATATTTAAAACTAATGTTGTTCCTTTATTGTCTAGAATCCAAAACAGGATATTGCAGCAGCAGTGAAAGTGGGAGATTTATAGGATAAATTTAAACAGAATATTTCAAAGATGTTCTCTCTAGAGGAGGTTCTTGCCTATCTGAAACCAGCCTCATGGGTTAAGGGAGAGAATATGACGCCCACTCTCAAATGAAAAACAAGCAAATGCTGGGAAAAGACCTCAATTAAGTCAAGGCAATCAAGAAGTAGAATAAAAAATGCTCCTCGAAAGGAGATATCTCTCAGGTGAGGTTCTAATTTCAGTTGGTGAAAAAAAATAAATGGCAGCAAAAGATCCCTTCCAACTCAAATGATTGTATGATCCTAGAATCATTCTTTCTGTAGTTGTGGACTGTGGTCTGCCCCAGGATGTGGAAGGTTGTCCACTCTTCAAATGTTGTTTGCATCATGTGAAAAAATCTGTCTCTTACTGGGACAGTTCCCTCATGCCTAGAAGCATATATCTTTGCCTATCTTACCAATACTTTTAGATGGCACCTGTATCATCAAGAAAGTAAGAAAGAGCTTGGAGTTGGACTTGATGATCCTTATGGGTCCCTTCCAACTCAAGATATTCTATGATTGCTGCAAATTACTATAGGAGTCCTTATGACTGCTGCTGTGAGCTTTGGTATCAGCAGATGTCGGCGTAGAGATCTCCAGATTCCAACAAAACAAAGTTCCCACAAGTTGAAGGAGTGGCTTGAGCTGAGGGTGTTCATTTGGAACAGAAGATATAAACAGCATCACAGCAAATTTGGAGTGAATTGTAATCAAATCAAAGCTGAGGACAAAACGTTCACTGTTGGAGAGAGGGTGGAGGAGACCTGGAGTGCAGCAGAGCTTCCATCAGGGCAGAGGTGGGGATGCACTGAATGGTGCTCAGGAGTAGCTGAAGGATAATCAGCATTAGAGAAGATTCAGTGCCAAATCTCGGAATAATGCCCTTTCATCTTCACATGCAGGCCTGGCTGACTGATCTGCAGAATGCCAGTTTTTCAGAAATCCCAGCTACAATCTGAGCCATTGCAATACCCCGGGCAGGTGAACTGACCTCTCTTGGGCTTGGATCACTGCCTGTCAGCAGTTCTGTTGAAAGAAAATCCTTTCACATAGGAATTTCTGAAATGCAGCCAGCCACCACTGACCTTTCTATTAAAAACAACATTAAACTTCATTCTCAGGCTCAGCACATCTTGAGAAAAAATGCAAACTGCACATTTCTCAGGGAAGTAGATACTAATAAAAACATGCATCCTAGCACTTGCCTTTTGACTCTCTATCTGTCTCCAGGAGTGGAAAGTTGTCTGAACCACAAACTTGGTGCCTAAATACTTAGGCAGTGCTAACCATCCAAGTTTTCTAGCACTGTCCCATCAGTGAACTATGAAACACAGCAAAATTAATGACTGCTCTGATAAGCAGCGTGACGTGATGTAGCTGGACATCACAAGTTGATCCCTCATTCAGTAGACAGTAGAAAGCAACTGCCATCAGAGGGAACAGAAGGACAAACAGCATGCAGCACTTCTGGATCTTCACTCCAATGCACATTCCATCTCATCATATCCCATCCCACCCCATCTCATCATACCCCACCCAAGCAGAACACAGCAGGGGAGCATTCTTGAGGAATCACCAATGACGAGGCAGGCTGCCAAACTAAGGCTTCTAAAGAATGAACAATAAATAACAGCAAGCAGAGATTTGTTTTCTATCATTCATTTCCTACCGAACACTGTGTTTTCTACCATCTGCAACGAGTAAAACCACTCCTGCAGCCTGGGAAGCCCCAGGTATTTCATCAGATGAGGAAATAAAGAAAGCCATTTTTTTTGCAAAGCAGATAACTCCTTAAGTTTGGTAGACACGGTTGTAATTTTGTTTTTAATGCCAACATCTTTGTTTAGAGCAAGCTGGCATTGAATATGGTACAAGTGGTTCACGCACTATGAGTGCTGATTAGCTGAAAGCCCTGAGAACATCAGCTTTAGAATGGTCCTCCTAGTGCAAATTGTCTTAATGCTCCATTACTCTTAAGATCACGAAAGTCCAAGTAAAAGGCTTCTCCTTCAGCTTCATGGTTTTCTCTCTCTGTTCTGATTGAAACATAGTGTTCAGTATATTTCTCTAGAGATTTTTAAAGTGAGATCTGAAAAGCAAAAACAATTAATGACTAATGAATGACATTTCCCCTTTTCCTCCCAGTTACTAAAGTAAGTTTCCAAGCATTAGTTCAATTTAGCCTAATGGTAGCAAATCCTAAGACCATTAAGCAATATAGACAGAACAGGGAGTCACAGTGTGTTGCAGCTTATTAAAGTGCCTTTAATGCTGCCTTGAAAGCTCATAAATTCAATAGGCCTGGAATGTTACATTGAAAAAAATTAACTCGAAAGGTAGATTTTTTTATTCGGTGGATCTTGTATACAACACACAATGACTTATTCATTGTAAGAATGTTCAGAAATAAAATCTCTACAGGAGCAGAGTGATTCCAGAAGCAAGGCTACTAAGCATGGTGGTAATAAGTACAGCTAACAAGACTGACAATATAAGGATATACATCCTCTTGCAGACAGAATTCTTTCTTTGGGAGAAATAAATATCCCTCCTCCTATGTATTCCTAAATTTGAGTTCTCTGTTTAATAATTAGTTTTGATTCTCATTGGTCTTGCATGCTTTTCTTTTAAGGGGAAGTAACTGGTTGAATCTGAGAGACAGACTTAGCGTTCATAACACGGGCCTGCAGCTTCCTTCTGTTTGGAAAGCTTA
Source organism: Aquila spilogaster (assembly GCA_024606505.1). NCBI lineage: Eukaryota > Metazoa > Chordata > Aves > Accipitriformes > Accipitridae > Aquila > Aquila spilogaster. Next base: position 19,247 of record JANHGO010000646.1, read on the forward strand.
GGTTAGCAGGATTTAATGTTATTATTAATTTACTTGCATGGGTTTGGTAGTGTCTAAAATTATATTACACCCGAAAAAATATATTTTATTTCCATTTCAATTTTATTTCTCTTTTATCCAACATTCCCTCCAGGCTGAAAGAGATGTTTAAGCTAAAGGTTAAAGCTGACATTTATGGCTCTATATTTTTGTTTATATTTGCACATCACTGCAAAAAAAATGAATAAATCCCATTTCCATATACACTTGGATGCAACAGCAATTTTCACCGGCACTTGATAAGCAGAAGACAAATGTTTTATTGCTATTACTCCAAAAATGGCGATGACAATGAGTTGACCAACTTTTGAGCAGAACAAGGCAGACTGCAGAGCCCTCAGTGCACTATGCAAACTCTAAACATGTAATTAGGTTGCCAAAATTCAAATTAAGTTGCAGTGCACATCGTTTTCTTCTCACAGTATTGCTGATTATCGAATGTTTTGCATGAATATGCTCTTCTGTGACACAGTTCTATAACTCACGGACTTTAAAATTCAAATCGTAACTTTTAGCATTGTCACAAATGTTGAAATACATTTGGCCACATTGAAGAAATCATTCTCCGCCAAATCATAACTTAATCAAAATTTGCTTTCTGTATTTTCCATTTCCTGTTCAAAATCCAGTAAACGCAACAACATATTTCTTTGATTCTAAAGCATATTTTATCTCAACACTTCTACTTTCTGCCACAAGACGTACATTATGAATGTTGTGTACATATTAGAGTAAGAGGCTTTATTACCAGATTAGTATTTCCTCTTTGTTCAATCTGTAAATATGCATAGGCTTCAATTCAAACTGAATGTATCTGCCAAAAACTCACTTATCCCATCACAATTAGTCTCTCTTATGTACATGTAATAGAGAAAATAAAGAAATTATTATTTTTTATGGTTAGTTGTTGGCCCAGTGTGTGTTTTTATTTTTTTTTTTTGTGGCAAACATAATTCACTGGATCGCTTCAGGCAGCGTCAAGAAAACACTCGCAAAGAAGTTCAATTCACAAAGAAGTCTTTATTACATTTCCATTCCTCTGTGTCCAGCTGTTGAATGTTGCTGATTTGCTTATCCCAACAAATGGCTTCATTCATTTACAGGTTTCCCAGCAGAGGCATAAATCACAGGATCGGAAGAGACCAGCAGAAAGACAAAGGAGGAAGTATCATTTTCCCTGGTTTTGCTGCTACTCTTTTTTTCACGTCGCTCCCCTCAGCTGCAGTGCTTGGATTTGCTGCTCATCTGTGGTGTCAAGGACCCAGCCAGGGAATGTCACCCCAGGTACTTCTCCCAGCTACTCCATAGTACTGTGGATGTTTCTTCTGTCATTAAACAGAGACCTTCACACACGTTATTTTGTATAACAATATATAAAGCATGCTTCACTTTGTCTCTCAAAGATGGATCCTGTCCCTTTGCTGTACGCTACGGTGGCAATGCTGAGTTACTCTATCTTGATAAGTAGTTGTTGGCATTTTCCATTGGAAACAAAATTAAGAATATTAGCCAACTACTATACTAGTAAATAGAAGAGGTCAAGGCTCATCCTCTAGCCTTGAGACCAAGGGACACAGTCCAGCTTTCATCTCCTGCCATCTGGGATCAGTGCCCAGTGGAAGCGGAGCTCTGGGTTGGATCCAAGCATTGCTGGGGAACGTGCAAGTTGGCACATGCCAAAACTGTGCCAGGAACTGAACTAACAATCCGGTTATTAGCCCGGGTTTAGATTCTGGCATTAATTAGATTACAAGTGCAGCCTTAAAGACCTACAAAATCTATGGAATGCAATAAGGGCACCTACGTTTTTTTGTAACTATTTTGTAATGCATCATCTTGATTAAAAGATTAAAATAGTTACCTTGGAGACATTCTTATAAGAAGTTTTACCATATATGCTTGCGAATTCTCAGCTTCCACACTGAAAATAGCTAATCATGTACATGTGCTTTCTGAAGAAAGAAAGCCCTATTGACGATATCTCCGAATATTCTCAGGAGAAATGGAGAAAGCAAGGAAGATACGAATGGTGTGGCAGTAAGAGGGCATGGAGCAGCTGCACGACAGCTAGATGATGCTTTGCTGTCAGTCTGCATTAGTGAAAGAGGATGGTGGGCTGCAGGAATACCAGTGTCAGCAGGCTGGGTGGGATCACAAGCAGTTTGTAGCCTACCCCATCAGTGATTGCTTGCAACCTTTTAGTCACAGCTGTACTGCTCCAGTTTGCTTCTTCCAAACACAAAGCACCATAATCTTTGTCTTAGAGAAGAATTTTGAAGATCCAAAGCAAAAAATAAAAATATCTGGAATCAGATTTATCATCTGCGTGAATTCCCACATGTCCTCAATGCCAGTGTGTTGCTTCTGTTCAACAAATTGTCTCAATTGTGTGTTTGCAACCAAGTGCAGCTGGAGCCAGCTCCTTCTCTCAGAGATGTACATGCACCTCGCTGCCCAGCCGTCCTTTAACTGCCTCTGTTCAGTCACTTGTGCTGCATTTCTCAAAGTGACAAATGGTTTCCTGCCTTATTAGCAGCCATTTGACTTTCTTTCCCAATTAATTTTTATTTTCATTCGTTCCTGAGGTTTAATTTTCTAATAACTACCCATACAATACTTAAATATGTCTTCTTTCACTGAAATACAGGAGCCTCATCTCCTCATGCTCCTCATACAGGAGCATGAAGAATCAACTGAGGAAGAGCAACTTACATCATGTACAAAGTATTGACTGGACTGACACAGTGAGCAGGGTCGGCCCTGAGTTTACCTAGAGAGGTGGTGGATGTCCCGTCCCTCTCCCCTGGATGGGGCTCTGAGCACCTGACCTAGTTGCAGGTGTCCATGTTCATGCAGGGGAGTTGGACCAGATGGCCTTTAAGGGTCCCTTCCAACTCAAATGATTTTATGATTCTAAGTTTAATAGACAGTTGACATGACGTTAAATCAGGGAAGAACTGTAGCTGCTAGCTATCATTTCTCTGTTCTGAATGCTTGAATTTAAATTTCACATTAAATTTTAACATTAATAATTCTATCATCATAATCATCTTACCCTTTAATTAGTACGCCATCTTACATTCATCTTATCCAGTTCTGGGCCTGCAGTTTTCAAATAAATGCCCTCTGGAAATTATTTACTACTATTCCATTTATCTTTAGTTACTGTTCTACTAATCTGGTCTTTTACTTCTTTCATCAGGAACAAATCTATGTTAGTTTTTCTGTAGAGCTAAGCGAGATACCAAAATCAGCCTTTTTATATAATGCTGAGAAGATCAAAACCCTGTCCAGTTTTTCCTCAGTTTAGGATATTTCAAAACTTAAATCATGTTACTTTGCAAGATGAAAGTACAACAAACAGAATGTGTCTGCTCCCACCACTGTTACTTTTGCCCTGTTTGTTCTTCTCTTGTGTTAAAGCAAAGCATCCCACCACTTAGCAATTACAAGTTACAGAGAGAGGAGTCATCCAAAGAGTAAACAAGACTCCCACTGTAGCAGTTTATTTCCATAGTGATAAGCAGAACCACCTGGTAGGAAACAGTTTGTCCAAGCAATAGCATCAGTACTTGGGTTTATTAACTACCTTACCTCCCTAGCAGTCTCAAATCATCTGGGAAACCTCACCCAGCCTGTACAGAATGACTGTTACCCTTCTTATTTTTTTACACAAAGAAGTGACAGCATTTAGTTTATATAATTTCATTACCCAACCATTCCTTGCCTTTTTATTTTAAAGGGAGAAGATATTTTTTTCTCTCAAAAAGTTCTAAATGGAGGCATTAGAGAAGCTTTCAGCAGTCAAACCAAAGGCCACTATCTCAACTTGTGTAGCAAGGACAGCACAGAGAAGACCAAATACCCATGAAACCTTATGTATGCACAATCATGTTTATGCTGCAACCTTACGTTCCGTGCAGGAAATCCGGCAGCCTCTTGCTGATCCTCAGAGGCAATGGTTAGCTGGGTAAAATACACTTCAGGGTATGAAAAACCCAAGTGAATCACACCTTAGTACTCATGCAGCTTGCATTTTGATACACGACAAAGCAACAGATAATGAAGAATTTTTCAGATGAAACATCAGAGAACTACCAGAAGTGGCTAAAAGAAAGATGATTTAAAGCTTGTTTTTCATTTGTTTATCATTCTATTAAGTTAAAGAACTGTAATGTTACTTCTGAACCTGTAATTACTGTCAGCAAGGTATTTTGACCTATGATAAGAACCTGAGTGTTTGTGCATCTGTATACATATGAGTGCATGCATGGATGCATTTATACTGGATAAATGTCTTTAAAAGCCTGGATAAACATCTTAGGACACATATTACTTACAGACTTTGTTTTCAAAAGTGTGGGTGCCACAACATCAGCTACAAAGCGTGTCCCCAGGCAGTAAGCTGGTACTTCGACTAAACTATTCATTTCATTATTTTGATCTTTTCAGAACACAAAACGATTTGGCTTATTTCACTCATCTGCTGCAACTTGTTTTTCACTTGTGCGAGCTCTCTGAAGCACAGACTGGCTTTGTTACCTGTTTACACAGTGCTTATCACAATCTTTGTCAGGATTCATGTAGATGGTACGGCACCTAGTATACATAGGCATGTAATCTCTGATTAATTTGAAGTCATGTTTAGGCACACAACTAGACATCCCTGTAGGTCTTGAAGGACTCTAACCATATCTAAACTGAAATTATGGAAAACTGTTCCTATGTAGATATCCACTATTCAGATCAGGCCTGCACCTGCTCTGGTAGATCTGAGATCCCTGCAGAATTTGTATTTTTCTTCTCAAATAGCGAGATATGCTTCCAAAGTAGAAGATATTCAAGAAGAAGAGTGGTTTTAGTAATATTTCTGGAGATACTATACCTCTGAGAACTGGATGATGCCCTTTTCCCCTCACTGTTCCTCCTGGAAAGTGCCTGTGTTTTCTTGCTTCTCTTTCCCGGGACTCCTCAAGAATTTCTCTTGCTAGTAGAGAGTAATAGGAAGGCAGCCTTGCATAAAGAACAGCAGATACTGAACTGCTTCATTCATAAAATTTTCAGGGTAACAGTTGACATGCCCCAACCGTCTACAGAGTGATATATTTTTGTGCAATACGGAACAGAATGAAGAATGTCTTCCATACCAACAGGATTAAGAACATGATAGGAAGAAAGTGAACTTTCCCAAGCCACGGCTGTTACATATGGCCAAAGCATGAGATATTCAAACTCTATAGACCGTTGTACTGTGTGACTGATGCTTTCCCTTTCAGCAAGAGGAATTTCTCAGTTCATCCTCCAGACAAACTTCAAGCTTTACATGTAGATCTGTCTCTGAGGCTGATTGTTTTGTTTCAAAAAGAAAACTTGTGCACTTCCCATAAGCTTAGGGTATTTTTGTCTGAGCAGTCCCTGTGAGACACTTTTGGAAGCGTCCGGAGCAGATTTGCAGAGCAGAGCCTGGAAGCAGTCCCCATGGAGATATGGAGGACAGAAATGCACATCCCTTCTCCTTCATCACCTGGAGTGGGCACTGCAGGACATACTCAGGTACAAACTGCAATCATACACTCTCCTGTGGTCCTCTCCTCCTCACAGCAAGTGAAATTTTGTTCAAGTTTTTCTATAATAAACTGTTCGGGAACATATCATTTATGTAATAACACAGTCACTGATCTCTATTTTCCTTATCTTTTAAGAAAATGTAAGAGTATAGTCCTTGTCCAGTGACTTCTACCAACATAGATAAACTCAAAACCTGGCATACTTCGACCAGGCTATGAGACCAATAAATTAAGCTGTAGATTTTTCAGACAGGGATCTTTGGGACAAGGATACAGGCATTAATTCTCACTTCAACTTCTAGTATGCTGTGGACAGAAGAATAACATATCAGTAATAGCAAGAAAACAGAATACACAACTGTGATGTGTCCTTTGAAGATTTCCCATCTGTGCAACTTCATTGCAAAGCTGTGTCCCTCTTTGTGTAGTCATCATTTCTCTTTCAACCCAAGTGTCAATGGTTCTTTGTACCTACATGCTTTACCAGGCAACAGGGACCGTTACAGAAGATCATCTTTGCACTTGGAGTCTGGACAACTATTAGCTCATGAATTATTTGACTTGCATCCTATTTGGAAGTGAACAGTCTACTTCATATATGCTGGTCTAGGCCCAAAGTCCTCCAGACTTCAATGCTAAAAGGAGTAAAAAATGAAAAGCCCAGGTGCAATGATCATAAACCCTAAAAATAATAGAAGAAGAGATATTGAAATACAGTTGAGTTCTATATTTCACCTGGAATTTCATTTCTCTATTGTTGAATACATGCTGCGTTCAAACACTAATTATAAATGCACCAAACTGCTAACTCTGTGCCATCCTTTAGTCATGACAGCTACAGGCCCTCTTTTGTTTTGGATGTGTTGCTGCTTAAGCCTTTATTATCCTTCCATTTGCATCAACTTCTGTTTTGGACTTGGAGTACTCAGTAATGTTTATCTATGGTATCACTCAGTGTAAAACATTCCACTTTACAAACACTAGTTACATTGCCCTTTTCACATCAAATGTCATAGACATCCCCCTGTCATTGACATTTAATTTTCGCTTTTATGACTGCACGAGTGTTTAACAATATTCTGCTGCTTCTAGTAAATAATTCTAAGAGAACGATCGCTGACAAAATGTAGAAGAACTCAAGTAGGATAACTTTAGCCATTTATTGCTGCTACTAATTTTACTAACCTTCTTATCATAATTACTTATTGGCCTACTTACCCAGTTATCTTAACCTCACAGCCTTGACTTCCGCTGCACTTGGGATTCGGTATTAGTAAAGCTTAAGTCTGTTACTGACACTAAGTACAATCCAAAAATGAAACAGAGGAAGAACAGTCATTCAAATGATGTCATTCCAAACAATGTCATTTATTTGACAATAGTTCTTATCACCATGAAAGTCCAAGGACATGAGAAATGGAGGGTTTGAGGGAAAAGGAACATCTTCCACAGACCAATTGTTACGGAAGGGAAAAATCTTTCAGGCCTTTCTTCAACTCCTAAACAAGGCAGAGATGTTCAAAGCTAAATGAAAGCTGAAGAAATTCTTCTGAGTTCAGTTAGGTATGATGATCAGTTTGAGCATCTGAGGGTAATGGCTTTAAATTACATGATGGTAGGTTCAGATTAGGGATAAATCCTTCACTGTGAGGGTTGTGAGGCACTGGCACGGAGAAGCTGTCCCATCCCTGCAAGCATTCAAGGCCAAGTTGGATGGGGCTTTAGGCAACCTGATCTACTGGGCTGAGGGAGCGGAACCAGATGTCACAGCTGTGGAGATGGGCATGGTGAGTCTCGATTCATTCTGTACAGGTCTTTCTTCTAAAATGAGTGAAGTGATACAGCATGTTCAAAGCTGAAGGAGCAACTCCTGGAAAGACGAGGAAAATATCTGGTAATGACTGATGGAGTCTAGAGCCCTTAAGGTATTTTCTGAACTGGCTCCAGGCTGCCAAGAGTGTACAACAACTAGGGGTAGAGTTTTCTACCAAAACCGTAGCTCTGATAAATGAACCACTTTAGAGGAGCACTGCAATGGGATAAAAACTTTTTTTAGATTGTAGAACTGAATATTTAAAATGTTGAATGCAGATACCACCCATTCCTGTCGAAGGGCACAGCTGTATATTGCAAATGTGTTAGGTTTGTTCCAAGTGCTTGCTGTTCTAGAGACCTGCAGTAATTACTTTGCATGCACTGTCACAATGATAGCCATTATCCACCAAATTATACATAATTAGAGGAATGCAGCTGTTTGGTCTTAATTACATGTATGAAAAGTTTAAAAACATTACAAGTAGAAGCACATTCTGGTATACCTTTTGACAAACTCATGGCTTTTAAGAATCACAACATACACATGGCATTAACAGCATGCTGTTCATTAAAAGTTCGTTGCACTAATTACAACTCAATTGAAAATAACTTCAAAAATGCTTTCCACATATATTCCATTTTTTTGTTGTTGTTGAACTAAACATTTATTTAAATACGGTTCACCACATCAGGTTTTTTCAATGTGTTGTAAAGCTTTGATTGTCCTCCTCTCTAACAACACTGATATGTGCTCACAGTGTTTATAACAGATGTTCTGGGTATGTTTAGAAATTCTGGCACCAGTTCTGGCCCTCCCCATCAGCCAAAACCACATCTATTCATAAGGTTAGAAAGTGCACACCCACATACCTGTATCTTTGCAAATCAAACAATGTAGCAGCTGAGATTTTCGGTGCTTTTAATCTCGGTCATTAAAAGAGGCTTTTAATCTTCTAGTAATGCTCCCTTCAAACTGTAATGTAATCTGCTGATCTCTTTAAGAAGCTACTGAATTCCTCCATCATAAGCATCCGTTTGTAGTGACGTATGTGACAAATTAAGGCAGTGTTTCTTTTCAAGATTGGTGCCCTTTTCTGGCACACTAACCAAAGGCAGCGAACAAGGAAGGCTGAAAAAGCCAAAAGCACATTTAGCTCTATTGGCTTTTAAATCTGAGCTGGGCTTCTGTTTGGCTAAAACCTGTGAGGAACGGCGAAGAGGAATGAAACAGGAGAAACATCACGAACAACATAACTGTTATTCTCATTGCTATTATTCAGGTGTCTGACTCTTCATTTATTTACAGGTTCAGCACTGTATCAAGAGTTCTGAACACTGGAGAAGTAATCATGAGTTATCATCACAGCAAAATGTAGACACATGCGTGACAGCCATTGAAAGAGAACCAGTTTTCCTGCGGGTCTGAAACAGTACAGAGTACCGCATTATTTCAATGTACATCTCCAGTGCTAGAACTAAAGTCAAAGCCATTCAGCAGAACTCACTTCTCATTTTCTGTTACTAAAGGTATTTCTGCTGAGGATTATTTATGCACATACTGCTGAGAGAATAACATATAATGATAATGCTCTTTTCCTACAAAACTGTTTATTCAGTTATATAAGGTAAAAAAAAAAGGTTCTATCTCATCTGCTGGTGTAAAGTACTGAGGTTTTTAATCTCCTTATGTTTTCTAAAGGCAGTGAGAAGATGCTGCAATACACAACTTATGGTGAGGGACAAAAATCTTGGTGAACACGTTTCTATCCCTAATCTCATTTGGGATAGAGATGAAAGCAAATGAATGATATGAAATAGCTTGAGAGGAGGGAACTTATTTTGCAAAAAAAAAAGTGCAGCAAGTCTCTCTTTTTGGCCATGGTGAACTACAATGGAAGAAATGTGTTTTTAATTATAAACTATAAGAAACTCACATTTTTACAGATGCTACTTGTGTCGTATACATCATTCTGTTCAAATGAGAGGGTTATTGAGGGTTATGAGATGTTTACTGAGGGATTTTAATTGTTACATATTTGAACAGAAGATACTTCTTTTGGCTCTTATAAAGACTGTTCATAGCACAACAGTTACTAACTGGATCTATTGTGTGAGTTTAACCTGCAAATACGTACATTTGGGTAAGTAAATGCTGTATTTTTCTCTTATTAAAATCTTTAGGATAAATGTTATACTTTAGTATACAAATAGTCATATGCACAAGTACCTACTCACAATCAAGTTCAAAGCAAGTTTGCCAGAAAAGGGTTACAACCTAAAGAAAAGCAGCAAAAGGAGCCGAGCAGAACAGAAAACCAGAAATGTCAAATGTTTCAATTGCATCTATCATGAATTAGCATCTACAATCACAGAAAAGTAGGAAAAATAAACTATGTGTATCAAATCTACTATGACTCATAGCAGCTCTATTGTACTTTCTCCTGTTTATGAAGTACATTCACTGCAGTTCATGGCACGCTAATGCTGTGAGAAAATTGTTGCTCCTATCTCTGATACACAAATGTTGAGTAAAAGAGCAGTTGAATGCCTGTGCCATTTCAGAAATTTAACTTTCAGTTCCCAGGCAGGCAGACAAGCTTAAAGGCTGTATAGAATACAAGGTGACCCAGAGGCAGAAGAACTTGCTGTCAAACATGACTTTTTAAAAGTAAAATAATACATACATCACAAAACATGTTTTCCAGGGATTAAGAGGTAGCAGGTACCACAGCCTGTCAGACTTCTACGCTTTTGGGCAGAAATAGTCAACTTGTAAGTGGGCTAATCAACTACGCTGCTTATTTGGGTTCTTTGTTCCCCTGCTTGCAGCCAAGCTGCAGTCTCTGATCCCTGGGGATGCTGGTGACCCCCTTGGTGCTGCCTTGTCCCCAGTGTCCACTGCTCTGATCCCTGATGATGCAGGAGAAGCAGAACCCCATGGTACAACAGCCTCAGGTACAGCTCTGGGCAGCTTGTAGTTGTCTAAAGTTGTCTGGAACTAACGCATTTTAGAAAAAGGGAGAGGGAAGAAAGTACCAGAGCATGGCTGTATGTTCGGCAATAGGACCACACACTGGTGGGACAGTGACAGTCTTGCATGGGATAATGGATGGTGGAAGACCTATTTCTCCACATACTGCTGGGACAGTGACAGTCTTGTGTGGGACAATGGACGGGGAAAGCCCTGTTTCTCCAGTAGTCAGAGCAAAGAAACTCTTTGCTGTGCACCAGGAGAGATATTTTGACCTTTAAAGCTTGCACATGATTTAGGAGCTGGCAACTTCCTCCTAAATCTTCAGAAGAGGAACAGAAAAAAAAGTCTAAACATTTCACCTCAATGCTACTGCAGACCACCTTGTTATTCTGTTATTCCATGTCAGTGTTCAGAGTCATGCGCTCTGGCATGGCACTCTGTGAGTGGGGACAGTGCAGAACTCTGAGTCCCAAGGGCTGGCAAAGCAGCTGACTTGTTTCAGCCAGGGACCAGAACTGAGTTGCTGTCACGTAATTCCCTCTTTTTCTTCCACAGCAATTGCTGAGAAGTGAACTATTTATAACTATTATACCATTATCCTGTTTACAGTCACCACGGTTTCCTATTAAATGGCAATTTAGTCATATACGGGAGTTTTATAGGTCTATAACACAGTACCTTCAATGCTCTCCTGGGGCTACAAACTCCTCATACAAACAAGTTAGCATTGTAAGAATGTGCACAGAAGCACCTCAAAAAGTATGGGCATCTTGAAATCTAGGTCCTAGGGACAAAGCCCTCAGCTGAAAGCCAACCATTGCTCCTGGGGCTGAAGCTGGACCTTGCCAGAGCACCCCTGGCCCTGCACTATGCCAGGTCTGCAGCCATGCCACATACCACATGCATCTGCACCAAGCCAAGGCCAGGGCTGCTCTATCAGGAAAGGAATTGGGTGTGAGATTTTGCTGGGATGAGCTCCCCACCAGCACAGCAGCAAAGAGCACAAATAAGTTCCATGTTACATTCTCTTTTTCCCCTAACTAATTCAAGCTGGAAATTTACAACCAAGTATGCAAGAAGTGTCAGACTTTTATAACATCCTATTCATGTGATATTTCCTGCTGAGAATTCCCTTGCTACTGACCAACCTTAACACAGCTGTAAACACTTACAAAGTCTATAATGGTGGAATTAATACTTTAGAAACTTACTGTTCGCAGAGTCCCAGCTGTGTGCTTGAATTATGTCATAAATTTTGTGAAACTGGAAACAACACATAAATCAAATCTCAGCAGATGTAATATTTCTAAAATATATTTTGGATTTGACTCCCAATCACCAGGATCTCTATTCCTATGTATTCTCTGGGAGGGAAAAGGTAATACTTTGCAAATAATCCATTCTTAATCCTTATTGTGTATATAGAAAATGTAATGTCTATTTTCTTATTGAGTTTTACTTTCCTTATCCAAAATCAGTACAGATATCTGCTTGGAAAAGGGACTTATACATAAGATCTGGCTTCATATCACAGTTTCAGTTAAGGAAATAAATAAAAAAGAAAAAAAGAAGACAACTGGTAGTTGAAATGTCTATATTGATGTTTGTTTCTTTGCTCACTTGCTTGCTTTTCCTTGTCTTTAACCACCAATGTACCATTCCCCACCGTAAGGCGCTCCTCTCTCCTCCTCTTTCCTTCCAGCTTTCCCTGTCACTGGAAACTACCCAACATTTCAGCCCTATGTGACAGGATTAAGCACATTACTGTTTATGAGGGAATTAAATGCACAATGGCGGCAGTAAATAGTCTGAAACAAACATCCGAATGGCAGGTAAATCTGGATCCAGACTTGCATTTGGTTAAAAAAAAAAAAAAACAAAAGAACTACATTCCACTGGAGATCTCAAGGTGATCAAATGTCAGTGGCATTTTCAGAGTTGTAAAGTGCCTCCATGGCCATAAAGTATTGGTGATATATACTGTATATATCACCATATATATACTGTAGAAAAAAAGTAACTGTAACTGGCTTAGAGCAGGTTTGAAGATCTTTGTCTGAGATATGTTAATGGAATTGTGAGAAAGATTGATTCCATGTTACTGTGGCATATAAATCCTTTTCCCTCGCGCTCCTTCCTAGATAGGAGCGGTACAGGACACCATGGGAGCACCAATGAGACACACTGTAGCACAGGTTTCCCTGCACAGTGACAGTACCTTCCTCATGCCTATCTCTTCTATCAACACCAATGTGCAGGGGATTTGCTATAGCTGCTGCCTGGCAAGAGCCCAGCCCAGAGAGCACTGAGATGAAGTGCAAGGCCTTGAGGAAGCACCCAAAGCCTTAGCAGAGATTAACTCAATCCCTTTGGCTGAAGTAGAGAATCTACTGTTGTACTGCTCACTTGCTCTCGTGGATAAAATCTAGTTGGCAGAATGACTGCAAACATCAACATTTCTGCTGTTTGGGATGACATAGTTCTGTTCAAATACAACCCACCTGTAGCATGTTGTCTTTTGTCACCTGACGATGAGCCTAGTGCAATGCATCATATAAGCTTCCAGACAGCAAGAAGGTCAGAAGGTCCGTTACAAGCAGCTATTCACTCATCAAATAATGTCACGGAAATTAGAGTTTCAAAGGAGAATGTGTGGAATGGTTTTGGCATGCTGAGCTCCCCAGACTGCCACATCCTAGCTGGCACTGAGATGTCCAACAGGACCCAGAGGCCGAGGCTCAGCCTGGGAGAGCTGGGTCAGATCAGCACAATGAGGTCATGGGAGACTCACAGCTGCACACACGTGGGCTGTTGATGAATCTTACATGCAATCAAAGCCTTACTGTAACTTCAGGTTTGAGTATACAAATAATATTCAGTGTCGTGTATAACATGTGTTGGTGTTGTTCATGTGTATCTGCTAAGCTTCTTAACTGAAATTACAATGACTTCTGTGACCCATACATAAAACCTACACGTCAATGAACTTCTGGCCACTGGTTGATGCAGAATGTGTTACTAATGCCAGACAGAGAAAGCTGATGTATGGATAAACCAGCACTCCTCACTTCAGGAACCACCTTGCCCCCTCACTGCCCAACCTAACTAACCCCACACCAGGACTGCCAGTGATGAAGGAAAATATTATGCTACGTGTTATGGATGACAATTGTGAGGAGGCCATATAGGATAAAACTGGTAGAGAATTATTGCAAGCCTGTCCAGTCATTTTCGGCAATATTTTGTTGTAAGATATGACATTCTTTTGTTTTTTGCTGAAACAATTTCAGTGTGGCAACAAAGTGTTTCAAAGAACATGTATCCTAGGCTACCCCAGCTGTCTTCTGTGTGATAACGAAGTTTGTAATGCTTTCCAGAATAACTATTTTTTAAAAGTATATTATTCAATTTACCTAGCAGGACCTAGATTTGCCTGTCTGCCCATTTTAAAATATGTTTGCTTCTCTGGCCAGAACTACATCAAGCTCCTCTACAAGGAGAGAAAACCAACTACAGAAGTCCTATCTAATACACAACCAAATAACTGATTTTCTCCGCTCGCTAGCAATTTCTGATGTCACAGGTCCTCTTCAGGGCAGCTGCTATGAAACACCAGCTGAAAAGTGGAAATCTACCAGGAATCATACTCACAAATCTTTTACACAAGTTGTTGTGAGTTTATGCAAAAAGACAGCTATCTAATTGAGAAAGCATCCATAAATATTTACTTCCTGATAAGGAAGATAAGCTTCATGCCAAAAATATAAAAAGTATTGAGTTCGCTGCAAAGAGTGTGTTGTCGGTAGCACAGCTTCTCAGGCAAGTTCCAGTTGAGATTACAGCTTTCTCAAAATGTTCAGCAGTATAAAACGTAATCTGTTAGCCAAGGAAACTTCACTTATGTGCGTGTTAAACCGAAGTAAAAGGTCTTATCCTACATTTATTCAACCTATCAGTTCAAGTAGAACGCAGTTCAAATAGAACGGGCACAAACATTGATGATGTAAAGCTAAAGATTTCTTTTCCATGATGATGGGAAATAAATGAAAGGAAAAAACAATTTCTTCCTGGCTTCCAAAAGCAGAACACGTTTTCATTTTTAATCTACCAGTATTAGTCTTCTGAGTTTTCATTCTCAGTTCAGTAAAAACTTGTAACTTGTTGTGAGATAACATTTTTATTTCTAACGAACAAACACAAGTGCATTAAAGCCTTCAGATCAGCAGTCACAACACTATGCAAGCTGACATAACCATCTTTCAGAGCGAAACAAGTCCTTTCACAATGGCTTCATTTCAGGCACCACCTTTCTCTCCAATTATATACAAGCAGCAAAACAGCTGTCAACTCATAAACTCATTCAGATGTCTTATTTAATTAAGTTTTATTGTATGGCATAACCAGTTTCTGGGGCTAAACTTGGAAGGGTAAATAAACAGTGATCAACAACAAAATTAAAAAGATTGTAGGTAGGGTTTGCAGGAGTCATATCAAATTATGAGGATAATTAATGAGACAATCAATTTTATCATCACTCCTACCTTAAGCTACAGAAGGCAAGGTCAGCCTTGTGAGTAACTCAATCCAGTGGAACTGAAATTTGCTAAGAAAACAACTCATATAAACAAGTTCCTTAATTGTTTAGTCAAAGCTCAATCTCTAAGTCAAATGACAGACAGATAGAAAATGCATCGTATTGTTTATTTACAAAAGGAGTACATTTTGCTCTCCCTGAAAAAAACAGCAAAAGAAGCTCTGCTGGAGTTCCAAAGATCCTGTTACTTCTTAACTTGACCAGAGCATCAGCAACAGGAAGAAGCACTGCTCTTAGCTTAAAAGGACAGAGCTCAGCAAGCTCCAGACCTCACCCAGAGATCTGAAACCGTGTGTTTTCTTGTCCAGAAATGTTGGTTTGCTGAATAGCCAAAATACAAAAATATAGAAGCTATGTGCAGGAATAATGCTGGACCCTTGTGCATGTGAAAAGAATATGGTATAGATAATGAAGTTAGTCCTCTCCACTAATTCCAGTGTAAGAGCAAAACAAGACAGAAGAAACATTTGGATGCAGAAGGTTTTGTACATGCACGGGGAGTACTGAAATACACCTTTATGTACAAGTAACATTAATTTAACAAATGTATCTTTTACACGTGTGGTGTACTGGCAAAGTACAACAGGACACTCACACCCAGCACCTGGTGTTAGGCAACCTTTACACATCCTAGGAAGTTAGAAAGCACAAACAAGGATCCACTCAGCTTTCCAAGAAGAAACACACTGACTGAGAAGGACAGCAACATTTGAAAGGTCTTCCCTTTTTCACTTGCACTTTTCCATTTCCGTTTTGGAATGTTCCTTTTACATGCAAACCAATTCCATTCTTACAAACCTTGCTTTGTGTTACAGCACCTGTTCAAGACACATGAAAATTATAATGTGGCCACTGCACCTTTCATGACAAAATGGCATCCTGCAACCCAAGGAACTCCTGACATGAAGCACTCGACCTGCCATCTAACTCCCACTTCTACTACAGAACACAAGTGAGGATGGCATCACCAAGTCAGTGTGCAGCCTGCAGGAGCACGCTCCAGTTCACATTTGCTCAGTTTAGAATTAAACCATTTTCTGTCTCACTTAACCATACAACCGAACACTGAAAACCAAGATCTCCTTCTTATTTATTGCCAACAGTAAGAGTCTGTTGCTCACAGTCCCCAGACAGGTCTAAGGATTAGCTGGGTTATACAAGTGATTACCCAAGGTTAAAATAATCGGGCACTGAAATTACGAGCAAGGGCAACATTTGTCCTTCCTTAGCTACTGGGTTTGGTAATGGGGACAGTAAGGGAAAACTTGCCTCTATTTGCGCTTTTGCTGGTAACATTTGTTTCAAATGCGGGATGGCACACAGCTTTGCCCATGTTGGGACCACTGTCACTAATAAAACACTCTTGCTCAGGCAAGGTGCTTGCATCTGAACTCAGTCTCTCAGCTGAACTATAAACAACAGTGCTACAAAAATACTTCAGTTTCCACATGCCTTAAGTACCTAACATACCATTTTCTTCTGAAATGTACACAGTATGTAATGCAAGTCACTAAAGTAACATGTTATACACTTCAGCAATACATCCTTAATGGCTTTTAAAATAAGTTCAACAACTTTTTTTCAATTCCTTAAAGTCATATGTGTGCCATTGACTTCTGCAAGGGCATCAAAACTCCTAAGGAACCCTCTTGGAACTCATCCCAGAGTTCCATGCTGTTCATTTTCCTGCTACTTTTTTGTTGATATTGATAACAGGAATTTTTCTCTCACACAGTGAACTCTTGGCAATGCCAATCCTTCTTCGCTCAGCTTACCCATCAGTGTTCCTGAGCTTTGTGTATGTGCACGATTCACAGTACAGCTGAAACGAGTAATTTTAAAAGCCTAATTTTAAAAACAGTGTTTTAAAATAAGTTTTGGTTACTGCAACTTTGAACAAATTCATAATATCCAGCCCAAACCGATCAGATTGAATGCAATGTTTTTAATGTCAAACACATCCCTGATACTCAGCAATGCTGTATCAGTACTTCTGTGCTCAGTCAGCCACGCAGCTGTTTTATTCATCAGCTCTCTTTCCCACAAACACATCCGTGACTGCATCTTTGCCATGTTCTCCCCTCAGAGTTCAGCCTTCCAGAGAATTACTTAAGGTAAGCACCAGTGGACCAACCAGCAAGACTGCTTTTTCCACCGCTGTTTGACCTTTAAAGATAAAGCATGACTGTGTGTGAAAAAAATGGGGAAAATATACTCTGAATTTAAATCAGGAAAGTTTTGGAAATGACATAAATGTCTAACTTCCTCTTTGCATCACATAAGACAAACATATATGCGATCAGTCCTGCAGCTCATTATCAGAAGACACGTGCTCAATTAAGACTGCAGCATCTCAGCTACTTATCTTTAATCCTAATTTTAAGCCAGCACTCTCCTGTTCGTTTAAAGATGACCTGGTATTTTCAGAGATGGGCAAAGATAGGTGTGTAAATACACACCACGCTATTTAACAGCTTGTAGGGCATTTCACTTTTAAAAGGAAAGGGGAAAAGCTGTGTTTTGTTAAGACCTCTATCCAAGTAACTGGGAGAAGTACAGAAGTATTAGGGCTAATCTAAAGCAAGCTTGGGAATGGCTGCAGAATAAAGGTTGCCAGACACAAAACCTCACAGAATGGCTTAGGTTGGAAGGGGCCTTACAGCCCACCCAGTTCTGCTCCCCTGGCTTAGGCAGGGCTGCCACTCACCAGCTCCGCCTGCTCAGGGCCACATCCAACCTGGCCTTGAATGCCTCCAGGGACAGGGCATCCACAGCTCATGTGTGCAGCCTGAGACCCAGTGAATGCCTGTGGGCACCACCCAGCAGGGCTCTGCTCCATCACAACCCGTGGCACCATTCCCCTGGTACAGATGGGAATCCCTCAGGTGCTTCTTGTTGGCAAATACTTATGCTAAGATCACTTATTACAAAAAAATTGAAATATTTGTCATTAAGCGTTTGCTTTTCTCCCACACCTCCAAACCACCAGTAGTATCACTCATTCGCATTCATCAAATATCATGTCCCTGCTTCTTCCCCTACTCACACTGGGGAAAGTAAGGCAAAGAAGCTAAATAAAAGCTCTTAGGAACAGACTTCCAGTTCCTCACCACGCCAACAGAAAAAAAAGCACAAGTAAAATTATATTCTTTATTCATTCCATTTTAGCTGAGAATATTCCTATTATACAAATACTGTATAAATTCCAAAATCACAATATATTACAAAATAAAAAAGTACAAACTGCAGTACTTAATAAATATATCTAACAAGTTAATCAGAAAGTAGAAGAAACAGAATTCAGGTTGGAAACATTTAAATGTTTGACCCAGCAAACCATACAAATCTCAATTTAAATACTTTTCAACGCAGAATACCATTCCTGATTTCTTATTTAGAAAATAACACAAATGAATAAAATGTTGTGATCAGATAATGATTTGTTGGTGCAATACAAGCGCCGAAAAAGAAGCAGTGCTCATACAAAAGACACCATAACCCCAGAAACAGGAACACAAACACCGAAGTGCAGCCAAGGCAATTACTGCCAAAGCGGTAGGCTATTATCTAGTCACAACATTCTATTGCAAGTTAATGTTCTGTTATTACAGATAAATAACATAAATGGTGCAGAGGGTGAGCCAACCAGGCAACGAGAGGCCAGTTTACTCAAAACAGTAATTAAATACAGAAGAGTCAATTGCTCCCCGCACGGTGCACGTGGAGCTGCATTCCAACCAGCTCAGTGGACCTGTTCCGCGCTCAAGGCAGAGAAAGCAACTGTTCTGAAAGCAGCCTTCTCCTACTTTGCCGCACTTAAACAAAAACTATTGTTTTGCAAAGAACACCCACAATGCTTTCACCAGTTTGGGAGGGTCATCTGACATCAGCTTCATTTGGTAGAAATATAAGGTTTATGGGTAAAAAACACAGCAAAAAATAGCTGTTACATCATAAGCCTTATTTACAAAAATCGTTTACAAATGTTTTTGGCTGTACAGCTCAAAGCCAGATACTAACATGAGATGTAAAAGACAAACATAACAGTTTAAAAATATTGTGCAAAAAATACATTCTCATAGAAAATAGAGAAACGGTGAGGAGGGGAAACACAAACACACACAGAGAACCTGCCGGCAAATAATCCGAGGCTAAGTTTCTACAACAGAATACTATAACCACGCTTCGACTTATCCCCCACGATCTACTGCTCATCTCAGTCCGGGGTGCCGCTGCTTCATTAAGGATTAAGGCATCACCATCATGGCCAGCACACTTCCGTCCATCTGTCCCCGCAGCCCTGCTCCTGGGCGGCCTCACGAGCAGGCGTTCTGCTCGATGTACATCTTGGAGAGGGACACAGCCATGGACTTGGCCAGCTCCTCGTCCCGCCGGCGCTGCACCTGAGTCTGCCTGCACCAGGCCTCGTACTCGGGGTTGGGGCAGACGCGGTCCAGCATGGCGTCGTAGTGCCCGTTGCTCAGCCAGCTCAGCCAGATGCTGGGCCGCGTCGGGTCCTCGGGCCCCAGGTAGTGAACCATGGTGGAAACGGTGGGGCTCTCGGGCCGCCCGCCCGTCGTCAGGTGGATGTTGACGTTCAGCATCTGCCCCATGGCCAGAAGCTCGGGGTAGCCGGCCCAGGCGCCGTCCTGCGCGGCGGCGATGAGGAACTCCCCGACGTCGCCCTCGATGATGGGGCCGAAGTGGTCCAGGTGGTCGGCGATGTAGTGCACCGTCTGCTCGCGGAGCTCGCCGTGCAGCCGCTGGTCCCCGTACACCGCCTTGCAGACGGCGCGGTACAGGCAGTTCCCGTCGGGGATGATGTGGAAGCGGAAGCGGCCCTTCTGCCGCAGGTACCGGTCCTGCTTCTCCACCTCGGCCAGGTACAGCGCCAGCTTCTCGCTGCGCTCCGCCCGCCGCGCCCCGGCCGCGCCGCCGCCGCCGTCCTCCTCGTCCTCCCCGCCTCGCTCGGGCCGCGGGCCGGGCTGGT
>JANHGO010000647.1:0-39223 GCA_024606505.1 Aquila spilogaster
TGTTTCAATCATAGTGTTAGTATAAGATTTCTAATAATTATTTACCAAATCTCACTTTTACAGTCATGTAGCAGCAAACCAGTTTCCATGGCTGGTACAAAATACTAAAACCATCAAAATAGTTAGACATACTATACAGAATGAATGGAAATATGCTGTCAGAAGAAGGAGCATCCTTTATACATTTGAAAATCAGTTATTTTCTATACACATATAGTTTGAATAAGGCTGCAGTGGTTGAAAATTGAAATAAGAGATAGAATAAGCTGCATAGTGAGCATGAAATACTTATTCAAATAATGTAAGTTTAATGAAGGCATGCCATGATAAACAGGGGGCATAATGCATGCAGTATGTGTAATGAGCTCTGAGATAAATAAAATTTCTTATAAAATTATGCTTCTATGTTCAACACAGGGCCAGAGCTACTATGTTCGGAAGGTGTAGTTCTCATTTTGAACACCAAGATAAAAACTGCATAACTGTCTAATTCTAGAAACAGAGCTTGAAGATATTCCTACCAATTTATGGCACAGATGAATGTGCCAAATAGAGTCAGTCTTCCCTATTAGATTATGTCTTTTGCATATGAAAGACAAAATCACTGCTCAGCCTGCACCTTAGCTGCTGCATGTTCATTTATTTTCACATCTACTCTGCTGAAAACTGTACCCGAAGCTATGCAGAATAATCTACAGAGCTTAGTCAGTTTACTAATGTTTCTTTTTTAACTTTGATAGTGTACAAAGAGGAAAGATGTAGGTCATGATATCCAATTGAGCACTGTATAGCACTTTGCAGGAATATGGAGGAGATATGGGGAGGCTTAGCATTAGAGTATTATAGTTTGTGATAACAGAGCAGAATATAGATAGTGGACAGATGAAAGAAGATGACTGAATAGCATCTAATCTTCAGTAATAATTTCCCCTATATTCATATAGTGTTCAAGTATCCAGATAAAATTTGAAACACAGTTATTTTCCTGCCCATCTTCAGCTCTGTTTTTTCCATTTGAAATCCACTTGATCCTTGTTTTGAACAGACACTTCATAGTCAAGTATATGAACAGTCTACACAAGCCTTCAGTCTTCCTAATTCCTTTTCTGCTATAGTGTCATTGCAATTACCTACACTACAAAACCCTACAGTCTCTAAGAATTGTCTTAAAAACAGAGTAGGACAATACTGCTTGTCCTACTGAGCAAACTGTTAGAAACAAGCTGGTTTGTTTCTAGCCAGTCCATAATGCCAGGGACAGAAAAAAAGTTGATCCAGTATGCTCTGTTGTCCTGAATGTCTCCACTTTCCTCACCTGGATCTACAAATATTCTTGTAGTACTGTCTTATGCAATTTAAACTGCCATTACCTGTAATCTGTTGGCTAAATAGTATAATCCAAAAGGACACCAGTGAGAGCTATGACAGAAAATAAGCTGATGAGAGTAAAATCCATTTACAAACAGATTTCTGATAAAGTTACAAAAAAAAATTAAGTGCCTGCAAAAAATTTTAGAAATCTCTCTGCCTACAAGAAAATAATGTTAAGAAATGTAAGTTTACATGCAATGTTTGTTAGCTGAAGAAACGTCATTGTTGAAGAAAATATCTTCAGTGTTCTGCTCAGAGGGAAATCACCTATTACACATTTAGGTGGCAGAACTCCCATAGCAAATTAGGAGTCTAAAATTAGGAACAAATGGTCCACTTGACTGTTTCTAATTGAAGATTATTGACTTCTGGGAATGCTTTTCCTTTTGAAATTATGAACTCTGCTGCTGAGAACTTCATTTATGAAGGGAACAACCAGATCCCTTGTTAAGGACATAGGAAAGTGAATAACCAGGCAAACATTCATAATGTACAGTCAATTATGGAGCATTCCTTAGAAAACCAGGCCTCAAGTGTCTAATTAAAGCAATCTGTAAAAGCTCTTAACTTAGAGCTCATGGAATTCTATGGAAGAAATCCAGAGTGGTTCAACCACTATTAACCAGTGACTGTAATATTAAATGACTGCTCTAGATACTGCTTTTAATGTTGGTGACACCCAAGCAGACATCAAGTCTGAAGGAAATCAACTGTTTTATCCATGTTCTCTCGCTCTACTATTTGAAGAATGTAAACATTTCCCTACTGCTATATTGAAAGACGTTGGCATAGGAGTTTGATTTTCCTTTTAAATATAGCAAAAGACGTGGTTGGTAACTGTGAGGAATATCAGAAATATAACTGAAATATATAAATATGAAATTAATTTATCAATTGGAGAGGCGTGATACATGTAAACAGGCATAAACTTTTCTTGAATCCCTTAACCTGAAGGGATTGTCTCTAAGTATGAAAGTGGTGTTAATGACTCTTCTGTTGTAGTTTTTCTTTAGCAAACCAAAAGAATTCCAGTTAGTTGCAAACCTTACCAATTAGTTTCAATTAAGACTGACCTTTTTTCATGTGGGAAATTGCAGTGTTCATGTAAATTTATCACTGAACATCAAAGGTTTAACAAGCTGCTGTCATCTCTGTTAATTCTGTTTTGCTACTGATGTCATGTGTGAAAGTCAGGACCAACCCCGAGAGAAGACAACCCACGCAGTTTTTGCAGAGAGAGCCAACTTCTTGTACTGCCTCTTAAAAAAAGACATAGGTGAGTCCAGGTCTGACTCAGAGGTTACTGCAGAGCAGAGACGCACCTTTTTTTACTTTTTGAGCCATTGTGTACCCTTCTGAACTTCAGGTATTGCATATGCATTTTAGATGAGTTCTGCTTCAGGTTTGAAAAGTTTGTAACTGCCTTCAGTAAAATGAGTGATAATGCCTGCAAAAGATGCAGAAGTGTGTTGAAGAAGGCAGGTAGTCACTCTCTCTAAATTTTTACTTAGAAATGACAAACCCAAGCCTATGACTATGTCATTATGTTACTGAATATTGATTATGTTACTGAGTATTGTGTGGAGTTCTGGTTCCCTCACCCCCTTGCTCTCCCACCATGGTTCCTCCTAAGAAGATAGTAGTATTAAAAAAGATAGGAGAAAAGTGGTAAGGAAGATTGAAAGAATAGAACACATCCACAAAGTTATGGAAAAAATGAGGAAGATAAGGCTTTTCCACCTGGAAGAGAGACAACTGCAGGCTAATATAACATAGGGTACCTTTCCTGCTTATTACTCTTCACATAACCATTGCTTGCTTATTTCCAGCACAATGGCAACAAATGTATATTTATTACAAGAAAATGACTTCCCTAAACAGCATCGTGATTTACTTTTGCTGTTCACAACTTGATTTGCCAGACTGATAAGTAATTAAAATGTGCAGCTTGCTGTAAAACTGAATGCTGTCACTCTAGATGAAAAACTATCAGCTTTTACCATTACCCAGTAATGAATTTTGTATCAAATACTCAGATTAATCAAGAATGAAAACAAACAAAAACTAAAGTTGATGCCTTTAGAATTATAAAATGGCATGGGGTGGAGTTGTTTTTATTTTGGTTTGTATTTTGTTTGTTTTTAATCAATGGACCTACTGCTTAAAGAAAAAAAATATTATAGGGGAAAGTGCAGGTTATCTTATTTCAGGGATAACCAGTAAGTTACTTTAAAACATGGTGCACTGATGGCAAGGAAATCAACATGCTGGTTGTCACTATGCAGTACTACTGAGACATTAAAGTGTAACTGTGAAGTTTCATGCAGACGTACACACTGATGTCTACATACAAAATTAAAATTTGGCTGAGCTATGTGCAAATCCGCACTGCTCTTTTTGTGGAAATTTAGCATCTCTCAAAACTTATCAGCCAAATGAAATTTGATAGGCAACTCATAACTTATTACTTTTCCTTGGGAATTCCTCTATCTTAAAGCCAAACCTCTTTCTTACTCTTCCAATGCTCAGAAAGTTGTTTTCGTTTTTGTTTTCTTGAATCTGTTTAGAAAAGCAATTGTATGACTGTAATTTACATGACTATGTTTATCTATTAAAGACACATTTTCCAGAAGATAATTGAACTAATATTAAAAACTAGAGTTAAGACCATGACAGAAAAAAAAAGCCCTCTTTCTGAATTCCTGAGCACTGAACAACGAAACACTAACTCATGATGCTGCTTTTAATTCTAGAGGAATGGAACTAGAATTATAGAATAAGATTGGAATAGGCCTTTAAGATCATCAAGTCCAACCATCAACCTGACTTACCAAATCCTTTTACTAAAGTATCTAGCCTATCCAGACACCTCTGCAAAGCCTTCCTACCCTTACGTAGATCTACGATCCAGACCAACCTGATGTTGTGTGCAAATCTTTGGAGTCTAATCTATATCCTCTCATCCAGACAATCGATAAAAATGTTAAACAAAACTGGCCCCATTATTGAACCCTGGGAAACAGCATTGGTGACAGGCTGTCAACTTGACTGAACTCCTTTCTATGACTTTTAGATCCCAGCTTTGATGGAATGACACACTTCACTTCCAGAACCATATTAGAAAATGAGAAATCTTGGCATTCACCCTGCTAATCACTGTTCATTTTCTCTACGATAAAAGTTGGATCCTTATGTAAAAGATTCTGAAATAAAGGTAATTGACTAAAGACAGAACCACTGGAATATAGAAACTGAAAGCTTGAGACAAAAGCCAAATGCAGGACCAAAATATCAAAATGATTAAGTAGCAAAAATCTATTGTTCTATCAGAGTATGGAGCAGTTTGCATAAATTAAATGAGCAAGCAAGAAAAAATACATGAGTGTTATAAATATATCTGTGACCACAAAGACAAATAGGAATTTGATCTGGGTGAGAAAATTCCTAAGAGAAGCAGAAACCTGTTGTGGCATGATGTCTCCACAAACAAATCTTTACTGATAAGGATGTTTATGGTAATCATGAAAGGCATTGTACTTAAAGCCACACCATGCATAAATTTTTATAAGTTTACAGAAATTAAAACAGCATAAATAATAACAGATGATTCTTTCTCACATCAGATAATGAAACCTATAGCTTGTGGTACAGCTCAGCTATTTTGTTTAATAAGATCCATAATTCTTCAAGCAACTACCCTTTAAAAAACTACAATTGGCATGAGTCTTTGTAGACTGTATTTTAACTGAATAAATACCTGAGGCTAAACTGCAACTTTCCAATTACACTGGGAAAACTGCTAGATCCTTAAGTATGTCATGATACTTCAGTCCTGTGGAAGTCTTTTGGGTTTGTCTTACTTCATTAGTTCTATTCTCCCAAGAAAGATGGCAGGTGAATTTAGAGATTAATCCATTAGACTGTACATGCTTCCATTTCAAAGTTTGTTAATTTTCTTTCTCCTTTGTCAGTTTTAATTTGTCACTAAAACCAAAATGAAATAATTGCACTAATGTCTATGTTCTGTTGCACAGTCAAAGTTTTAGAGCAGGTATAAAATTGGTTTTTGGATTCAAATGACATCAGTTAAATGATTACACAGCAACACATGTTGAGACAGGGCTCCTGACAAGTCAAATTAAATCAAAATCAAAATTAGTTCAACCACAATTTAGTGTTTACACACACTGGTAACATCTCTTGTAAAATATCTGTCAGGCTACCTTTTGTAAAATACTACAGTTAAATGTAATCATTGCCTTTGGAAACCAATGGAAAGAAATTATAAGCAGTGAAATTATTTAAACTCAGACTTTGAAATACCTTTTCCTTCTAGTAAGTCACTACCTCTGTTAAAGAAAAAAAAGGGCCTTACAAAGCACCTGTTTCTCATATTAACATTCTATGCCATGATTAGGCGCAAAACTATCAAAGTCGTTCTAACCTTTCACAACTCTCTTTGGCTACTTTCCCACATTAGTCATAAAAACAGTACACAGCCTACTTCCATTCATTCTTTTATAGCTATTAAAACAAATTAGAACACTTAATTCACACTCCTGACAACCTTAGAGAAGAGACTGCAGGCAGAGGCATTCTTAAGGCTTTTGTAAAGGGTCATCTGATTGAATTCCAAGGCTAATCCACATGGATAATGAAAATAAAATCTTCCATTCTGAAAACAGCTATGAAAACAAAAGGATCATATATTGAGTATCTCAAAATAAATGTCAGAACTCCGATACTGAATTGTATCATTGTAAGTTTTACCATTGCAGACAAAGAGAGGCTTTCAAATGCATTTGAAATCGAAGGCAAGCAGATGGAACTCTAATAAGAACTTCTATTGAGACATCTAACCTTGACAGAAAATAGACACTTTAATCATGCTACCTGGAGCTCTTACATACTCAGTGATCTCCCTGGTATTAATATGAGTTACGCATAAAATTAAGAGCAGTTGAAATGAGACTGATTCCTAATGTGATTTTAACAATTAAATATCAGTGAAGTCTGTGATAAGATTCCTATTGCCTTCAGCAGAATCAAAGCAAAGTCTAGAAGTGAAAATGGAATGTATGCTCTAAAACAGGCAACTGATATTTTCATGATTAAAAATATTTGTGTTACTTACAAACTGACCAAATTAAACTAAATGGATTGTTCCCGGTGACTTAGGCTCTCTAGGTCCTCTTCAATTCATGCTTCTGGGTATGCTGTGTGACAATGTTGTTTAGAGAGAAAATGCTGTCACAGAACATGACATTTCAGCATGCGATACACTCCACAGTAGCTAAACTGGTCTTGTCAGTTGCAGTTTATCCACTGATTTGACCAGGAGCCAAGAATTAAGGAAAAATAGATATTTGTTCTCACTGCTTTGGGATAATGGACCGTTTTGTGTCCAAATCCAGAAGAAAGAATTAATAATCCCTATTTGTGAGGCTATCTCACTCTACGTGATGTACCAAACTCATTCCAAAAAGCAAGGATACCATGCAACAAAGACTTGAAGTGTCTGATTCAGTTATCCAATATTCATAGCCTGGGGCACACACACAGCACTCATACACTCGTCCTTTCTGCACACCACATCCACAGATCTCCCTGTGCGTATCAGCATGGGTCCCCTGCCTACTTAATACCCCAGTCCAGTTCTGAGGCTCTCACTACTTGTCTTCTAGTCCTGCTTAAAGTTTGCTAGCAAATACACATGCACTCCCCATGCACACCAGTTTTGGGGAAGATACAGACACTTGCTTCCCCCCAGCAGCTGACACCAAGCACTGTCTTCTCAGTATCTGGTTTAGGAGCACACACCTCTCCCTCCCCAGTGGCAGGGAACAGAAGACCCTCGCTTACTCCAGGAGTTGGCACCATGGTCTGGGATCATCTACACTCCTCATCTGATTCCAGTAGCTGGAACTCAGTTCACTCACACCAGTCCCTCAGGAGCTGGCACTCTGGACTCAAAGTCTGTAGGACCGTTTCAGATTAGAAAGCTATATCCCCCACCCCAGCTGCTGACACCAGGACCCCCACTTACTCCAGGAACTGTCACTACCATCCACAGAGGCCTACACCCCCCATCTGACTCCAGTAGCTGGCACCAATTCCACTCTCACACACTCACAGGTCTCACTTGTAGCTAGCACACAGTCCCTGCAGCACATATACACATGGGGGAAAGAGTGCAAATGCATACAGAAGGAGATGAAACAAGACTTAATGAGAAAGGATAGACAAAAATATGGCAGACTGTGGTGAACAGGCACAGGATTCGGCCACACAGGTGCACTGACCAGACCACTATTACACACAACCAACCCTCGTATACCCTTTCCTGCCTGACCTCCTCTTTGTCTCTGCTTCCCCTGCACATCCCCATTTGTCTCTAGTGCTCTGCAGTTTCCTGCACCCTCTCAGTCCCAGCCCCACCCTGCTTCACAGTCTTATCAACTGCAAAGTCCAGGTTGTTCTGCTTGTAGTTTGATAGCCCATCAACTAGTGTGTTTTTTTTGTCATTGCCTCCATTTCACTTTGTCAAGCCTGTGTGTCAGCATTTTGCTTACAATTCCCCCTTCTTTTCTTCTTTTCATCTCAATTCAGGGATCCTCACTCAGACAACCTTGCTCGAATCAACAGTCCTACATTTAGTCTCTTTCCTTATCAGTTACTACAACTGGCCAGGTTTATATCTGGTCATTGTCTCTGAGTTCAGAAGTCTTCAATCAGAAAAACCTGGTGGAATAAACATTTCCTCATTTTCACATGCCCTCGCGGATTAGTGTTACTGAACAGGCTTGGTTCCCATCACTGCCTCCTTTCTTATTATCCCTTATTCCACTGGAGAAGGTCCTTAACAAGACATTGTTAGAGGAGCAGAAACTCTCCTTCTACATGCCTTTAGACATCTGAGTTTTACACCAGGAAGATTTCCACACACACATAATATTTAATATAATCATTTTATAAATAATTACAGAATTAAAGTAATGCCCTTCTTTAATGATAATGCTTAGTTTTGAATACCATTTCCTCTTTAGTATCTACATATTATCTGCTTGTGACTGGTTGGAGAGGAATTTTTTTCACCTATTCTGCTACATTCATTGTAGGTAAATATCTCAACCATAGAAGATAATTACATGTAAGTTAAACAAATACAATGAACCATAATGAAGATCAGGATGACAATGGATCCCTAAATAATTGGTGGTCATCAGTTCCTAGTTGTGTATTTTTTATTTTTAGTCCCACCAAATTCACTTTTATAATGAACATATATAAGATTAATTACATTGTATGGCTTTGTGATTTGACAGAATTTTTATCTTTCTCCTGCACATACATACTGTCTCTCCACTACATTCAAGAGGGTATACAGTGTGTTGAACTCAGCTAGCTACATCACTGAGTCACAAGGCAAAGTACAAAATTTATGTGCATACCAAATAAAAATGCTCAGTTAAGGGCTATTATTCAATAAATAAATAAATAAATAAATAATTCTACTCTTCAACATACTGTGTTTATTTTGCTAGTGAACAACAAGATTAATCTCCACAAGACCAATCTTTATGAAAAACATTACTTTAAAGAAAACAACTCTCTTTAAAAAGGCATATATTAATTTCACAGGGATAAGAAAAGATGCTGTGGGTATTTATATCACAGTTCCACATATCATAGTCTTTTATTTTCAGGAATTAAACTCAAAATTTGCCAATCTCCTCTAATTCATGTTTGCAAGCAGTGACTATTTCCTACACCAAGTTTACCACAGTGTGTTGTACTTCAGCTTTCCTTCACTTGACGTCCATCTGTCTTTCAAACTTCCTCTTAGCAACTGAGACCAGATATGATTTCTGTGTGGCAGTTCACACCAGTGTGCAACAGCTGAGCTAAAAACTTGCCTCTGCTATAGGTAGCTCCTCAGCAGCTGAATTAGGTAATTTATCCAACTGCAAGAAGGCCTTAAAAGGATCTTTTGAGAAAAGATTATGTTTTAACTATCCAGATGAGCTCAATGCACTCATATAGAAGTTACTGGCATTTAAATTTACATAAATCACACAGCTTCTCTCTGTGGTATGTAGTTTACCAATCAAAATTGAAACTTGGTGAAGCAATCAACTTTATTTCTAGCATAAAAGGAATATACCAACTTCAAAGTGGTGAGATAGAAACTAAATCTAAGTGTATGCATCTAAGGATGAAAAACGGAATTTAACAGTCACTCAATCAAAGTATCTTTCAGTAGTAGAAGTTTCAATGGGACAGGTGATTCAGACTTTCAAGCAGAGTATCTAGTCTGTAAGAGCCAGTATTCCTGGGAAAAGACAACTTCAAAGATCCACTTTTCAGAGACGATTAAAAGCACCTTGTGAAGGAAAGAAAATGGCTCTGGTTATATAGGGAAAGGATTTTTATTTTATTTTTCTGCAGCTGATCTTGATATATAAGTAGATGTAAATATAACCATCAGAATCAAGACCTCCGTTTAAAAAAAAATGAACATTTTAATACATTGAACACAGCATGGTAACACTGAGACTTTTTCTAGGTAGACTGTATTAATAATGAAGCTTTATTCCACAATGCTTTCCTTCTCTGGACAGAAGCACACATTTTCTGAGGTTAATCAGTGAGAGAAAGATGCCAAGGTAGCACCTTAGACTATGTGTCTCTGCTCTACAAACTCCTTCTTTCTCTGCCTCCAGGGAGGCCTTTCTATTTTCTTTCACAACTACTGAAACTCAGAATGGAAATCTATGCAGTTCAGTGAAACTAATTTTAATTTCTATTTACAGCAGTGTTAGAATCCTTCTTTATAAGTATGCCCAGGTATGCCACCAGCAAAACAAACAAACAAACAAACAAACAAAAACAGCAGCAGTAACAAATTACAGTTATTGTATGTAAGTAACCATGAGCAATTCTGCCTAATACTATGAATGTAAACTCAGTTGTGCAGCACAATTGCACAGTAACACTGGGCAGATCTCTTACCAGGTGCCCATTAAGAAGGAATACAGCTTTATGAGGCTGCAAAGTCCAAGTCTAAGAGGCAGCAGCACATACTGCCTGACACCTGTCCAGGATCAGTATGGGTGTCAGAAGAATCTTCATTTATATTCCTTAAGAGGCATTGAGTTCACATATGAGTACCCATCATTAGGATTGAGGGACATTATGACATTATTCTAATTCAACATCCATTCAACATCCTTCCACAATAATCAGCTACAACATTTTAAATTAAGTTCCTGATCCACATATTTTATCCCAATTTGCATTTACAGTGTATTGGGCATTCTAAAGGTTGTTCTTCATTGCAGAATATTCTTTTGATCTTCTGTAGTGAGTTGGTGAATATGCAACTAAAGGAATCGCTCCTATTCTAGACAAAAATTCAAAAATTCTTCTGTTATCAGACCTTGTACTATCTTCTTTCAATTACAGATATAATTGAGATGTAGATATAGTTAATAATGGTATATTTCTACACATATATAATTTTGGAATTATATATAATAGCCTATTATAAATATAATTGAGCTATATGGAACTCAGTCTGGGAAAACAAACTGAAGAATATCTTATTGTTGCCAGCATCATAATATGTCAGAAGTTTCCAGCTTCTGATTTTCTGAGCAAATAGACCCTCTCTAAGAGTCTTTTAAAATAAGTCTGCAAGGGAATTTAGTAAGATTGAGAGAGATGTTTCATTTTTATTTTGATTTTGTTATTATCCAAATAAATGCTTTTGGAGTTCAGCCCAATTTGGGTTCATGAAACTGACAACACAGGCTTCAACCAGGGTTTGGGGCACTGCTTTGAGATGGGGAGCTGTTTTTCAGGGAGAACTGCCACTCCTTGGGCTTTCAGCCCTGGGCTCAGCATCTCAGAGTGATGGAGGCTGATGTGCTTTGCTGCGCCTCCTGTTCAGTACATGCCACAGGAAAGAGCTGAGGAATCTACTAGGGAGACACAGACTCAGGGGCCATGGGACGGCCCTGCCAGAAAGCTGGAGGCTACCTCAGAGAGGGAACTATGACTCCGTTCCAAATCTCAGGTTTGAAGAATTCTGGTAAGGCTCTGTCAAAGCCTGAGAGGATACATACGAAATATTTTTTCTTACAAATATCTATTTCACCAAAATTACATCCTATTATTTCTACTTGTTAAAGATGAAACAAAATTAAAGCATATTAAAGCAATCTGTGACTTCTCTCATTCTGAAGTAAAGTGACCTCTCCTCACTGTAGCTCAAGGAGGATTAAGATAAAGTGACCCAAGACCACTCAGCATTTGAATTAGAACTTCTGTACAAAGCTTTAATGCTCTTTAGCTGGTGTGAGATGGTTAATTTAAGTTCTCCTCAATGTCCTGTGCCTTTTTGATGTTAATGGGTTTGTTCTCCCATTACAAATCTCCTAATAAACTGCCATGATTTACCAAGGTACTTAAATGTGCGGTTAATTTAAACTACATAAGTGAGTCCGTTGGTTCCAATGACACTTCACTTGCCCTTTAAGTTAAACATATGCTTTCTGAATTGTAGTCTGAAAGCAAGCAAAGGAAGATTCTGGGGCATCTTTGTTCCCAGTTGTGCAAGGTGCTGATCCCTACTATCACAAGTGTGGTAGCAGACACTTAGTATTTCTT
This sequence comes from Aquila spilogaster, assembly GCA_024606505.1. NCBI lineage: Eukaryota > Metazoa > Chordata > Aves > Accipitriformes > Accipitridae > Aquila > Aquila spilogaster. The sequence goes on from JANHGO010000647.1 coordinate 12,043, forward strand.
TAAAGTTCTCAGCTCCCTGGAGGAACAAATCTACCCTCTATCAGTCAGCAAAATCGAGGCTTGATTTACATCTGTCTTCCTGCCTTCACAGTTTGAGGCAATTTGGTGCTCACAAATCACTGACCTGAATTCATTTGCCTGAAGTGAATGTGAGCACAAATATTAGCAGTAATCTAATCACCTAAAGAATATTTGCACCTGTTATGAATTATGCACACTGAAATTCAAGCTCAATTATTTGTATATGCAAAGTTACATACACAAAAAGACCATTCTTAAAATCTAGGACAAGATGTTAACCGCAGTGTAATTTATAAAGGAAGTACTGACTTGTCAGAATCTTAAATATTTTATGTCTGGGTAAGAGCATATGCTTAAAAGAAGTAAAATATGGATTAATACAAGATTTGTCACAGTAGGACAGGATCATCTTTCTAGCAGGAATTCTGAACAGTTTGAATCTGTTTGGTAAACATACTCAAAGAAGACAACAGTCTCTCTCATTGAAGAGGATAAATTCTTGTGTTTCTGTATGCAAATTACTATGTTTATAAAAAGATCTTCAAGATGTCAGCCCAATCTAGACATAAGAAGAGTCAGAAAATTTTGAGAAAGTAAAATGATGAAAAGCAGCATAAAGAGTTGTACAAGTAACAAAAATTTCCAATAGAAAGAACATTTACTAACATATGCTGTGGCTTTCTTTCTTGTTTCCATTGGTTTATCTGTTAATACAAATAGCCAGTTGCAACAGTATGGAACATATTTTTCATCAGTTCTTTATTAAGGATGATTGCTAAGGTGGTAAGTCAGAATAAGACTTATTACTAGTTAAGGCAAAGTAAAAGAACTAACTAGGACCTCAGGAGAGTACTCATGTTTCGTCAATTGACAAAGACAGATCAAGTGAGAGAAAGAACTGAACAAGTAATGAGGTGGAAAGTTACCAGCAATACTACACAACCCTAAGGAAGTTATGCTAACGGTAAAAAACTTTTCAAACAGGGATTTCACAACATTTCTTGAGCCGCATAGATGAAATCCTGATGTCCTGAATCCTATTCTTCTCCCTGCTACAAGCTTACAGTAGAAGCCTGTTAGTATAAATGATGTGATGTAATTTTAGTAGTGAGAATGAATCTGTCCATTCATTTTCAGTTAATGACTAAGAAGTGAAGAACAATCTCAAGATTTAACAACTCACTTCTTTATATTCAGTCTGAAAGTAAGGTTTTGACTTCAAACATGTGAAAGGCATAGCTGAGCAAACGTGACCCAGATTCACACTGTTCTGTGCTATGGATTTTCTTTTCCTTGATGCATAGTAAGCAATCCAAGCTATTTAAAAGAGCTAGTTACAGTGACTCAAAATCTAAAGTTGAAAATATTCCTACATTTTTTTGCTTTCTAAATGGCCATCAGAAAAAAGCCATTATTTTAAACTTTAAACTAACACGGACTTTAAAACAAAATATGAATTTTTTTTTTGCATATTCTCAGATATTTTTTTTTTTGCCTACTTATGAAAAAAATATCTTTGTACTTCATGTTAAAACAGGAGAGGAAGAATTTAGTCTGTTCTATTTTAGGTTCAGAGAAATCTTTAGGGAAAGCAAAACACCCTAGTAATCACCATAGATGAAACGGAGGTACTTCAAAGAAGAAAATTTGCAATTTTCAGTCTATTTTTCATTTATGAAAATGTCCTGGAAGTCCTTGAATCTTGACAGTCTTGTAGCAACTAGCTGCCTGCAGCAATCCCATGGGTCTGCTTTTTAGATGCTCTCAGGTTGGGATCTACAGTAACACTACTTCATATCGCAAACACAAACAGCTTTTCTTGCATATTTATCTCATTGCTATCATGGAAACAGTACGCACAGCACAATAGCTTTTCAAATATTGAGGGAACATTAAATTGTTATGTTATCTTCCTTTTAACACTCCCTCTAAAAGCAGTATAAACATTTTCAGCTTTTGCTGATATATACTGGTTTCTTACTGCATAGATTCAAAACTGAAATAACAGCTGAATTAAAAATAACTGCCCAAGATGTAAATTTTACAATCCCCTGAAATATATAGGCCAAAATTTCAAAGGCAGTGACTGTATTACTACGTATATTATTATAACTAGATGCAAATTTATCAGGCTAGACCCACAGGAAATTCATCTCTTAAATCACATGGCCACTACATTATGTTTCTTTGCAACACCATTGCATGATTATGCAGCCTTTTCCTCCAGATTCATTTGTTTTAGACATATGTTCACTCTTGGTAATGCTTATAGATATATAACATAGGGTCCGGTACTTGATGAAGACGCCTCTGTTTATTTCTATGCCAACTGAAAGCTCAATTAAGATGCCCAGGCATAGATATGTATCTACTGACATTTGAGATACGAGAATAGGTTCCTATCCCCGTGTGTTTAGTGGCTGCTTTTAAAGAGCATGGGCTTGAGTCTCAAAAAGACTATCTATCACCTCTATGTAGAAATGAGCATCCCAGGACAGCTAAAAAGGCATGTGCTGCCTATGTTTGGGCAACTGAATCAAGCTCTTGAATCCTAATCTCCCCTTATAATCAATGAATATCTGGTCAATATAGTAAAAGGAGCATAGAAAACTATTAGTTTGTAGATATGTACTCGTTTGATCATCTGTTCTATAGAATCCATTGTCTGAATCAATAATAGAATTTAGACATATGGGTCACATGGAGATAGTGACACTGTGGTACATAATTTAAGTGTTTCATTTCATAGGATGAAACTCCACCTCTCAATTTTTATAACACACACTTTTAATGCAAGCTGGGATTCTAGGTACTCACATATAAATTATGCGAAGTATGCACAATAGGATTCATGCCCACTGAAGAGGATAATCTAGAAATCCATGCATACTTTGATGCCAAGATGTTATCAATACACTTAATTTTAGCATGCATTTCAAGGTCTGTTTTCCTGCTTATTCCAAACTGTATCAGTCTTGGACGAAGCTTGATTTATTAAATATTAAAATATGCAAAGCTTTGAGAGACTACTTTCCCTGCTACAGAATTATAGTTCTCAAGTTATGAAGTCTATGGTTTTGCAAAACACTCTGTATTGAGTCAGCTATGTCACTGTCTTGGAAAGGTAACAACTATAAATTAGAACCTTAAAATGCTGATTAATCCCTGATCATTATCTTAAACAGGATGAATTTTACTCTGCAACTAGCTATTTTTATTGAAGTAGCCTATGAATGGATAACTTCATTTTAGTTCCTAAGGATGGGTAGGGGTGTTGAGTTAACTAGATGGCAGCCAAGTCCCCACCCTGCCACATGCTCATTCCCCACTCACCAACCAGAACAGGAGAACATAAGCAAAACAAGAGCAAGAAAACTAATGGGTTGAGAAAAAAGACAGGGAAATAATGCAGAAATTACTATTGTGGCAACAGTCTCAACTTGGGGAAATCAACTTAATTTAAAACATTTAATTGTTTCTTTGGGTATTGGGAAACAAATGACAAATGTTCAAAAGCTTAGATAAAAGACTTCCTTTCTATTTTCCTGGGCTCTCTTCACACCAGGCTTCTTCTCCCCTCTTTTTACTCCACAGGTTACACTCAGTACTTGTGACAGCTCTTGCAGGATGGGGTCAGTGAGTAGCAGTTTCTCCTGATGCTCCTTGCTCATCACTCTGACGCCACTCCTCCCCTCATCCTTGTTTCCTTTGTTCTAGCAGGGGTTCTCCTGTGGCCTCTCTGGGGCATGGAGTATCTCTTGCCTTGTTCCTCTCTCTTTCTGTATTTTCTGTCCTTTCTTAAACACATTTTCCCATACTGAACACTTTGGCTGCCAGGCTTATCTGTGCCTAGGTTTTGGGGCCATTGGAGCTGGCTGGAAGCAACTGTGTCTGGTACAGGGCAGCCCCAGCCTCTCCTCGCAGAGGCTGACCCTGAAGTCCCCCTGCTGCCATTCCTGGCCATTTATACAGTGAGAATTATCTAATCTGCAATAAATCATCCTTTAGAGGGTAAAAGGGACAATAGCATTTAGTTCCCTGGGGTGCTCAATCCCTTGATCCAGCCTGCACAGTAAGGCTTCTTGTCTGCCTCTTGGGGAATAGCTGATCGCAGCAGCGGCAGCAAAAGCTGTCTCAGGATTAAACGTGGTGAAAGCTACAAACAAAATATCCATGACTGTTTCTTGAGGTTTTTCTCCTGATGTTCAGTTTCTCAGCTGATGCTGTTTATATGTCTGGCTTCAATTTTAAAATGAATTCATTGTTTAGAAGGACTCTCCTGAGGTGTCCACAGACCTTTCACTGAAAGCTGAGAGGTAGAGCACCTATTGTGTCACCAGGTCCACCTTGGTGGTAATCATTGCAAAGAACGTCAGCAAACTAGTCAGAAATTATTGTGATCCTGTCCAGTGGCAACTCTTAATCAGACTTCTTATGTATCTCTTCCACTTCAATCTCAAATTTTTAAAACCTTTTCTAGTTGATGGCACCTACTTCGTAATTTTGTTGTGTCTCTCTAACTAATTTAGCAACAGGAAAATATGAATCTGGAACAGCTGTGCTGAAATAGATATGTTCTAGGTGTGGTCCATGTTTAACCATTTCCCTTTAGTGTTGCTTTACATTGAGTACTGGGAATTGGTCTTCTGAAGGTAAGCATACCAAGCTACAGAGCTGTAATGAACAGAAAATTTGTAAATTTGGAGTAAATACAGACAGCTGATTTGCAGGATATAATTTTTCCCAATGCTTGCTGCATTTATTAAGAGAGATGACAAGGAGGTTCCTCACACACTCCTCTATACCTGTTACCATCTCCCAATTAATACAGCTGAACAGATCTGTCTATACTTTGTTCCATTTCTCAGACAACTTACAAAAAATACTTAAGAGGCAACTGGTTACTATCCATCATCTATGAAATTTCTTCTGCTAGAAAATATATACAAGGCATAGATGTGATCCATCTACTAAGTTTTCCAGCAATTTGCCTTGACACCTTCCAGATGAAATTTTTGCTGTTCTTGTTGTAGTAAATACATGTGGGAATGGTTTGAATGGATTGAGTAAGTTTAAAATTCATTAATATACCAAGACTTTTGCAAGGCAGAAAGTTAGAGTGAACTCTAACATGTGGAAAGTTGGAAGAGAGAAGATTGCTGGAAATGCAATTGCAAACATAATATCAAGAGTCTAAGGTCTTCATTTAAAAATCAAGTATTCTTTTAATATTTTGAAGAATAATACTGCAGCAGCTATAAGTTGATTTTTCTGTCGTTGGTATGTTTTTCCAGTTTGTTCTTGTTTGTTTGTTTTTTGGCAGGGGTATAGTGGGGAATACACATTATTTTAATAAAATGTACTGAAATTGGGAAAAAAGTCTTTCTATGAGAGGAAAATATCACATAACTTTCCAAGCTGTAAACTATTGTAAGTGCAGAATTATCCAGTAGTTACTGTTTATTCATTTGATTATTCAGATTGTAAAATTTATTAGATTGCTCACGTACCATGCACATGTAACTACTGTGTAAAGTTATAAGGCTATTTACTCAACCATGCATATATTAAAGGGTACAGGTATATTCTATTCTCATACACATATGTAACTCTGATTACTTGATTTTTCAAGCAAGAAGCATAACCATAGCATCATTAGGTTTGTTTTAGTTCATTATGTTCTTCCACTGTTGATCTCAGAGTCCAGTGTTTCAGAGGAGAGGGAAAGTATTTAGGCATGTCAAGCAATGAAACAAAAAATCCTTTTTGTCATTAAAACAAAACCATCCTGAAAAACAATTATTTTTACAGTGGATTTTTTTTTTTCCTTACATAGATGTTCAGATGCATCAAGCTACATTTAATTTGGGTGTTACAGAATTTTGCAGAAGCACAATGAATATACATAGCTTTTAACAAAGCACAGAACATTGTTGTATTCACTGATTCTCCATGGGAGTTTGTACAAAGGGAAAGGATTGTCAATTCTTCTGTGATAATAACTGGACTTATTATGATTTTAATTTATCTGTAGAGAAACTGCTCCATTTCTGCTGCAAACCCAAAGTTGTGACTTGCATTATGCAGTCTTCTCTTTAGGTTTAGGATTTCAGTACAGCTGTAAATATTTTCTAAATTTGTGCAGTCTTTTTTGTTCAAAAACGTATTTCAGTTCTCCCTGAGAACTGTTAAAATATTTATACAATGAAAGCAAAGCATCCATTAAAAAAAGCAGAATCTAGCTGCTCACTTGCTTTCAGAATGTAAAGGTCAGCCATAACTACTGACATTTGTTGTTCAAGAACCCTAAATCATAGGAAGATAGGAAAAAAAAATAGCAAGACTTGTTATTTCTTTTCTGTATCTGCAGACGTAATTTATTTGAGCAAATATAACAATTGCATAGAAAGTACTGATATATAATGGCACTGTTTCATTGCCACTTTTGACCTTCATAGTATGTTTCAGTGGTTAAAAGCACTTGCAATGGTATCAGCACTTGCTGGCTGATCGCAGAGATCTCCGTTGGCAAAAAGGCCAGAATAACAGCAGCCAGCAAGACAGGAACATGTCTGTAAGAATATGGGGGAGTGGGATGCCCAAAGTGGCTGAGTAAGCATTTGCCCCAAAATGATTGTGGTAAAGAGGGATACAAACATTAATTGAATTAAACAGCAACCAAGATACTAATACAAGAGTTTGGGTTAAAATGAAACAAAACAAAAGCAAACAGAATTAGTCAAGTAAACGGCAGTGTAACAAGTATTTGAAGTAGGCAGAAGAGGGGAGCAGGGCAGCACTGACCAGACATGGCACTGGGGGCTGTGCCCAGGCCTGTTGCATGGTCTCCTCTTGGGCACTGTGACTGCAGCTTGCCCAAAGCCAACAAGGAGCACCCTGGGACCTGCACCCTGTGCGTTTGTTTCTTTTCATTGTTCTTTTTATTTCTTTTTAACTTTATAGGGCTTTTGCTTTTGTTTTGTTTCCTTTGCATGTTTGTTTACCTCACACTGTTATTCTAAGCCAGATTCAAAAGATATTTGGTGAATTTTGAAAGATATATGAGTAGATTTCTACTACCCCAAAGATTCAGGTTTCTTTTTAAAATTAATGAAAATATATTTATCTTAATTTATTTAATATATACTAATATTTACCTAATATAAACTAAGTGTGTAGCAGGAATATTTATTTTACCTTCAACACTACCAAACTGGTAATTTGTACCAGAATATCCCTTTAGATATTTTAAATTCTTTCTCACAAGTTATGGCAATCCAAGTATGCAAGTTCCAGTAAATTCTATGTGATAACTTTCTATAATTGATTATTCTATAATTTTTAGGGCAGTGACTATTTGAGATGAAAAATTACAAATGATGTAGTATTAAACTGAAGTTACAGCAAAAGTACTGTACTCAGAGAAGGTTAATATGCCATCCTTATTTTGAATGGCAAGCTGCCCAGTAGTAGTGAACTGATATATAATTTAACAATTATCCATACCGGAGTAAGTTTTATCTATTAATTTTTCAGTGATTACATTAAAATATAGCCAGGAGTCCCCAGACTAGTCCTAATTCTGTTGTCAGCTTTCCAGACCAGGAGATCTGGTCTTTAACTTCTTGTCCAAATCTGAAGAAGTAAACATGGTGAAGTAAGGTCACCTGATACAAGAACACAATGGGAGCGATATAACTCTTTCTTAGGATCTTTCTTTGATCTCTGTGCTTTTTATGAAAAATATCCTAGGCAAGTGAGAGAAAGATCAGTATAGGGTGCTTCAAAACCAGGAAAAAAATCACTGCATAACACTTCTGAAATAGTGCTGTTGTTTAATTTGACAGGCAGCTCAGCACCACACAGCTGTTCGCTCACTCCTTCCTCAGTGTGATATGGAAAAGAATTAGTGAAAGGTAACACTCATAAGTTGAGTTAAAGGCAATTTAGTAGGACAGAAAAGGAAGGGAAAATTACGAGTAAATAAATGAATCAACAAATAACTAAAACAAGTGACTCACAATGCAAATGCTCACAACCTGCTGACCAATGCCCAGCCAGTCTCCAAGCAGCAGCCTCTCTCCAGCCAGCTCCCCCAGTTGTGTTGTCCTGCATGACTCAGTATGATATGGGATATCCCTTTGGCCAGTTTGGGTTAGCTGTCCTGGTCTGTCTCCTCCTCGCATCTTGTGCCTCCCAGCCTTCTCACTGGCAGAGCAGTGTGAGAAGTTCAGTCTTAGTATAAACACTGCTCAGCAATAACTAGAACACTGGTGCATTATCAACATTATTGTAATCCTACATCCAAAACACAGCACCATACCAGATACAGGGAAGAAAATTAACTCTATCCCAAATGAAACCATGACACATATTAAATGGAACTTTTTTTTTGCTTGAACTTAATTGATTTTCTTTGTTAATTTTGGCAACACAAGAGATGTATATTCCCATTACACTCCACAGTATCTATTATATTTATGCATATTCATGTTTTTCATTTTTATTAATCCTATTAATCTCAGGATTAGATAATATAGCAATTAGCTACATGTGCTAATTATGTATTCTGTAAATTAGCTCTCCAAGTTCAAAATTACTTCACAATTAAATTGATTGGCCTATCTTTTCTATTTAAAATCACGATAATATCTCTATCTTTTAAATTATTTCCCATGTTCTTTATCTGTAGATGTATATTTTCCCACTTGTTATTAATCTATTCCTTGAATGTTCCTAATCCTTAGAATATGTCCCTCTGTTGAAGTTCTTCTATATGCTTAATCATTTAGGACCTGATTCAGATCCTGAAGGAAACAATGGGAAATAATACTCACGTGAAGTTTCATACTCTGCTGCTTTTTAGCAGAAGAGTGACCATACAAAAGTACTTCAAGGTATGAATTTCAAGAAGATCAAGACTTTTTTTTTTTAACATATTCTTATTATTTTTTTTACATGTATTTAATTATAACAGAATCACAGAAGGGTTGAGGTTGGATGGCACCTCTAATCCAGTCCTCACAAAAAGGAGGTTCAAGAGGTTCAACTAGAGCAAGCCATGCCTGTTTGGATTTCAAATATCTACATGATTCTACCTGTTCCAGCATCCAATCACTCTCATAGGAAAAAGAAAATTCTTACATTTGAATTGATTTTCCTTTATTTAGTTTTTGCCAATTGCCTCTTGCCCTGTCAATGAGCACCAGTAGAGTCTAGCTCTATCTTCTTCACCCATTCAGTCAAGTCTTTATAGATGTTGAAAATACCTTCTTGAGCCTTGTCTTCTCCAGGCTGAATATTCTCAGATTCCCCAGCTACTTCTCATATGTTAAGTGCCCCAAGCCCTTAATGATCCTCATGACCTCTCGCTGGATTGACTCCAATGTATTCATGCCCCTTTATACTGGGAACCCCAGAACTGGACAGAGTGCTCCAGATGTGTGTCATTAGGGTTTAGCAGTGGGGAAGGATTTGCTGGCAGTGCCCTGCCTAAAACAGTTCAGGATAACGCTGGCTGTCTTTGCCACAAGAGTGCATTTCTGGATTGTATTCACCCACACACGCACCAGAACAACCAAGGCATTTTATGTAAAGCTGTTTCCTAGCTAGTCAGCACCCACCATCTACTGGTTCATGAGATTTTTCTTCCCTAAGCTGAAGACTGTGCTGAACTTCATGAAGTTCCCATCAGCCTGCACATCATTTGTAATCAGTTGTTTATATAAACCAGAACACTTAAGGGAGACAGAGATATAAGAGTTGTGAGTCCATGTTGTAAAGGCAGAGATTTTAAATATGTTCAAATCCTTGCTCACCGAAACCCAGATGAGAATTATTATCTTTTTCATTGCTTATAGGACACAGGGTTTCTCTCTTGATGTAAAGGTCTGGAGGCATGGACACCCTGAAACTGTTTCTGTATAAGAAAATGATACTCTATACACCAGCAAGACAATGTATTTCAAAAAGTGCACCCATGTTATGAATCCTCAGAGGCTGAAATCTCGCTCTCATGTAATATGTGGTCTTCATGCTATCTTTTCATAACTACTTTTGATAAAATTCATGCCACCTTGTGTATAGTGTCAGCTGCTGCTACAGTTCATCCTAGCCATATTATTTGGCTTCAAACTCAAAGATGATTTAGCGATTACTCTGCAAGCCATTTTTATTAATAAAACTGAACGTACTGAACATTGGTGCTTTATGTATTAAATATACTTGAAGTAATATCTGATCTTACTGTTTTTCTTACACTTATTTAGTAAGATTCTTATGTACAATCTGAAGGAATATGAAAGCTTTCTTTTGGCATTTGGTAGCTTAGTATATGGTTAGTGGTGGGATCTTGAATGTGCTCAGTGTTGGTTTAAATCTATTCACTTTTAATTCAGTGGGAGTCTTATTGTTGGCTTCCATGTAAGCATAATAAAGCCTGCATGCAGCCTGGTTTTGAAAATCCCACCTAGCAGCAAATACTATTTATTTGTTTTTATTTTGTTTCATAAGCCTCTTTATTTTTCGATTCACTAATGTCTTTTCATATTCCTTGTACTGTGAGTTTAAGAGTTTTTTCCACTCTTTTTTTTTGACCCACTTGTTCCAGTTGAACATTTATCTGCTATTTATATTTCTATTCTTTCATTCAATTTGGCATATTTTGAAAGACACTCATGAGCAAAAGAAATTGAAACGCATACCTTTGTTGAACTGTTTTAAGAAAACTTTTGGACAATCTTGTTAAACTTTCCAAGATATTTTATGACTGGCTCATATATTTCTGTACTCATTCAGGTTTATAACGAATTCTGGAGAGTGTTTAAATCAGAACTCTTTAAGAGGAATAAGGAAACTGAGCTCTTCTGAGCATACCAGCTTGGACAGGTCTACACTTTGCTGTGTAGAAAACTGGCTGGAGCGCCAGGCCCAGAGAGTGGTGGTGAATGGAGGTAAATCCAGCTGGCAACTGGTCATGAATGGTGTTCCCTAGGAGTCAGTACTGGGGTTGGTCCTGTTTAATATCTTTATTGATGATCTGGATGGAGGGATTGAGAGCTCTCTCAATAAGTTTGCAGATGACATCAACCTGAGAGGAAGTGTTGATCTGCCTGAAGGCTGGGAAGGCCCTATAGAGGGATCTGGATAGGCTGGATAGCTGGGTTAAGGCCAAGTGTGTGAGGTTTAACAAGACCAAGTACTGGAGCCTGCACTTGTCACAACAATCCCAGACAACCCTAAAGGCTTGGGGCAGAGTGGCTGGAAAGCTGCAAAGAAAAGGATCTGGGGGTGTTAGTTGAAAGCCGGCTGAACATGAGCCAGCAGTGTGTGCCCAGGTGGCCAAGAAGGACAATAGCATCCTGGCTTGTATCAGAAATAGTGTAGTTAGCAGAACAAGGGAGACAACTGTCCCCCTGTATTCAGCACTGGTGAAGCCACACCTTGAGTACTGTGTTCAGTTTGGGACCCCTGACCACAGAAAAGACATTGAGGCCCTGGAGCATGTCCAAAGAAGGGCAGTGAAGCCTATGAAGAGTCTGGAACACATGAAGTGTCATGTGGAGCAGCAGAGGGAGCTGGGATTGTTCAATCTGGAGAAGAGGAGGTTCAAGGGAGACCTTAAAGATCTCTAAAATGACCTGAAAGAAGGTTGTAGTGAGGTGAGGTTGGCCTCTTCTCCCAGGTAGTACTGATAGGATGAGAAGTGATGGCCTTAAGTTGCACCACAGATGGATCAGGTTGGGTATTAGGAAAAATTTCTTCTTCTCAGAAACAGTGGTAAAGGGAAATGGTGAAGTCTCCCTCCCTAGAGGCTTTCAAGAAAAGGGCAGATGTTTCACTGAGGGACATGGTTTAGTGCATATGGTAGTGATGGGTTGGCAGTTGGACTTGGTGATCTTAGAAGCCTTTTCCAACCTTAATGATTCTATGATTTTTCACTGAGTTTTCCCAGCTTTCTCCAGAAGCCTTTTCAGTTCTGTCTTTGCTTCTGTAGCTAACATTAACAAAGAATTTTTCTCTTAATTTTACTGGTTTTCTTTTTTGTATCTATTTGCATTTTTTAGGTTCTTCTACATTAAAAAAAAATAATTATTTACGTTACTGCTTGTGTCAATTTTTCATATTTGTTTGTTGATTTCTTTTTTTTATCTTTTTTCTTTTTTTTTTTTTAGGTTAAAGTTTCCTTGTAATAAGAAATAAGTTAAAAGTATTCATAGCTAGACAAGGAAAATGGAGAAATTTTTTTCTCATGTTCAACTTGTCTCTGGAGAACCAGAAAAGAGATTTTGTTAGTGGTTTCTCAGTATGACCTACTAGAAAAGCAAGGCTTAAATTGAATTTGTATTAGTGTGTCTCAAGGTGAAAGAAAGTCCTTGTCAAACTGTAGTAGTAGGTGAGGAAGATGGGAGATTGCATGATTAATAGTCATGGGGATAGTTCAAATAGCCTTGATGCCAACTAAGGAAAGAATAATGTGTTTGAATCCTGCATTGATCAAACAGTTGCATACTTCTGCAACTTCTGTGACTTAATTGTACGTGTTTTCATTCAAGTTGCTTTTTATTTTAACTTGTTCAGACTTTCCACTCAGAAAAAATCTTCAGTTTTACATATTGCTCTACTTGTCTTATTGTTGCAAATACACAAAAATTACCTATAAAAATGCATTCTTATATATCTGAGAATACAAGAGTGAAATATGCTGATTATACCTCTAAGTCATTCTACGTAGGCTCCTGAAAAGGTCACAGAGACTAGTGTGTGGGAAGCCAGACTCCTCAGCAGAAAGGTCACACTGCCACTTGGAAAAGAGGAATGGCAGGTCTAACAGAGAGGCCAGTTCTGATAAAGGAAGTTAGAACCACAAGACAATTGCACAAGCTGTCTAATTTTCAGATTGTAACAACTCATCCAAAATACAGTGCCCTTTTCTTTCTTCTCAGCTCTTGCAAGGAGCGTTCCACCTTACAGAAAGACTATTTCTGGCCAATGGGCAGAAAGAAATGAGACTTTTCCAACAGAGCGCACAAGTGCAGAAAGCATTAATAAATGTCAAAGTGGCAGTTAGATATTTAAAGTGAACTTGGATCTCAGCTGACTCGCACGCTACTGTGATTTCCTTACCTGAAGAATCAGCTGTCCCATTTTACTGTGTTCTGTCCCACGTCAGGGGAAAGCCAAGCATACAGGCTATAGTGATTCAAATCAGGAGTCGCTACTCTCTCCTCATCCACAGCTGTAGGCATTTTGCCTTTATTAATTTATACTTCATTTGCAGAACAGCTGCATGAAAAAAAAAAGCAAGTCAATACTTGAACAAGACATGTCGTGCTTTAAATTGTTGATGTGGGCAGAAAATTGTATTTGCATAAGCTAGTGGTTCCAAACAGCTTAAAAATCTTAAGAGAATATATTTTGAGATTTTAGGACAACTTTCCAGACTACTTCCCTGGATGGCTCACTTCATACTTGTATTGCCCAGTCTAGAGAAGACAGAAAAATGCAACAGAGAGAGAAGTAAAGGGAGGGCAATGTGGGTACATAACATATAAATTCAGATCACTCATAACTGTCGTGGTATGAAATGCTCATGCTTTAGTTACTTGGGAGAATGAATTGATGGGGAAACAAAACAGATCTGCCTTTGTTGCTGATTTTGCTTATACCAAGAGACCTGGACAACTCAGTGGTGATAGAAAGGGGCTGACGTACTGCTCCTTGTTTGATCCCACACAATCTCATTATTCAAGCTTCCAAATTTCTCAGTGGTAGCAGGAATGGCTCTCAGGGACTCTTCTGCCTTTCCACCTACTTGTTTACTTTCATATACAGTGCGAAGTAGTCCAAAATTAATTATGAAATGTTCCCACTTCTGGATTGGGGCACAAGATCACAACTGCAATTTGGGTCAGTCTGGGGACTTCCTGCATTTAGACACTAAATCTCTCATATAACATTGTAGTATTAATTCTCTCTCAAGTCAGAGGGAGTTAATTAAGGGCTGTATGTATATCTGTGTGTAATTCTGTCTGCAAATCCATATGTGATAAACTGTTCTTGGGTAATTTGTTTCACTTTTTCTTGGCTGAGGTGAGCAAAGGTTTGTTCCTTGTATTTGTTTATTGAGGGAACTGAAGATATAGAAATATGAGTTACAGAAGTTGGTATTAGGAGAAATGAGCTCTGTTTCTCCTTTGAGACCCATATCTTTCTGTTGTCTGTTTATTTCTTTTCTAAGTTTAACTACTTTTGAGGAATTCTTGATTATGGCTTTTTATAAGAAGATATTTTTTAGCTTCCGCTTCCTTGTTTTGTATAGTTGGAAAGTTTTAAGACAATTTGGATTATCCAGATTCTTCAGATAGCCAGCTTCAAAAACAGAAGAAAACAAGAATTTACTTCTCTTAAGTGCTCACATTATCATGTTTCTACCCACTTATCCCTTGTACAACATAAAGCTATCAAAACATGAGTTTATTCATACATATTTTTCATTTTTACTTCACTCTTTTAGGCAATTGAAATCCAATGTGCTCAGCTAATGGATTCATCAGCAAAACCTTCTACCTGCAGTGCTAATCTCCCATTTCAAATTCAAAATAAAATATACTTTATTTGTTTGGGGGGATGGGTGCTCTGGTTTTGTGATTGGAAAATATAGCTAAATCCTTTTATGACAGCATCCTTTAATATCTATTTCATTTTCCTCAGACCCTCTTAAATCATTTTGCATAGCAGTATCATTTAATATAAGGACAGAATGTATTGCAGAAGGGCTCCTAGCAAGTGATAACAGAGGATATCAGGATGGGATGGGACTGCAAACAAAGCCTGTCTGCTGATTGTTATGTTATACTTGGTTTAATTTATACTAGCCATTTGCTGAACATATTAGCTGCCTGGCTGGCAGATTCTGAACTACGATTTTTGTTTTCAGATATGTTGACGAGTTTAAAATTCGTTTCTTACCTTTAGTAGACTTAAGCAAACCTTGTTTGGTCATGCTGATTTAAATACTGAACAATTCGAGACTCTTGAAGTAAAATGTTTCTGTGGGGTAGAAATGGGGAAGAAAAAAAAAACCCCACCACCAAACACCTGTGTACTGTCAGAAGCAGCAACTATTTACAGGGTCAGAGAGATGCCATGTTGCTAGTAGTGCCATGGCCTGTAGGCTCTATCAGATGTGATTCATTGTGAGAATGTTTGTTCTCCCAACTCACTACTATCTTCACCAGTATTAACCATTCTTGGCTGTGCAATATGAGTGCATCAGCAGAAGAATAATAGAATCGGTGAGGCTGGAAAGACCAATAATATCATGCAGTCCAACCATCAGCCCATGCCTGTGACCGCTCTAGACCATGTGATACTCAGTGCCACACCTACCCTTTTCTTGAACACCTTCAGGGATCATGACTCCACCACCTCCCTGGGCAGCCTGTTCCAATACCTCACCGCTTTTTCTGAGAAGAAATTTTTCCTAATATCCAACCTGAACCTCCCCTGGCTGCCTCTGTTAATAAAATACACGTGAGTGTTATCACTTTTTCAAGCACTTGCTCATACTCATGACTACGAACATATAAAGCAAATTAGATCTTTTTCAGTTCTGTTTTTAGTAAAAGTAACTGAACTCATGTAAGTATTCTGCGAAAGTGGATGCAACTTTCTTTTCTAAAATACTAAAATAGTTGTCTGGATTCAAATAGAGGTTTCAGCTGTGTCAAAGGCCAATAGCTAACATGAAAGCAGATGATCCATAACTTAAAGTCAGTTTAACATTCCTCTAAAAGTCTGTAAAATTTCATTCCTTTTTATCTTCCATGTCAAAGTTATCCTAGTTTTTATTTTCTGTAATAAATGTTAGAAACGATGGAAGAATTTATCAACAATTGTTTTTCTATTTCTTAAGTCCAACAAATCCACTTATTTTTATTTTGCTTTGATGAGATATATTTGTAGGAAATTTTTGTTTCAAGTAAAGAAGCAAAAAACTACAAGAAACAAAAACTATAAATCGTAGTCAATTAAAGTAAAATGCTTATGGCATGGATTTGGCTGAGGTTTTTTTATAGGGTTGCAGCAGTATAGCTCCTCCATGTAAACTGTCAGAACCTTTATGACATCAGAATGTGAACACACAATATTTGACTGTTTTTTTTGAGTTACTTTAACTGCTGAATGCAGAACAAATATAACTTACAGTAAATACGTTGTCTTTATCAAAACAAAACACTATCACAAGTCAGAAATCAAAAAACAACCTCCAAAATCATAAGCCTCAATTCTAAAGGCAACTTTTTTTCATGTAATTCTCATGTAGAAATTTATATAAAAACATTTACCAAACACAATAGTTTCATCACACTAAACAACACCTTACTTGTTAAAGTCAAACTTCAGGCCCAGAAGATTTGAGTACTGAATGAACGGCAAAGGGAAAGGCCACTCAAATAATAACCTTAGCAGTATTAAAATTATTCTGTCACAAAAACTTATTTCTGAGACTATTTTGTTTCTCTTAACATGCTGTGCCGTTGTATTTCTAATGTTGCCTATTCTTTATGCTGAGTAAAAGATGACTTTCTTACCTCACCCAGGTCAATTTACATGATTTGGTATAAAAAGCAAGCAGTTTGGACCAAAATCCATCTTCAGCCTTTCCTGCCCTCATAGTTTCTACTTCAGGACTCTTTTAGTTTCTTTAGGGATCTTTTTATGTATCTTATCTGGTCTGCAGAAAAAAAAGATAATGTAAGGAAACTTGATTAAAGAAAAAAGGCAAATACAACAAGGAGAAGGAAGATTTGAAGATCAGCGTAGCAAAAAAAAAAATGTAAATAGCTTACATTAACACAGGGAGTAATTGCATTTAAAAGATGCCAGAGTCTGTTGCTATCAAGGGCACGTGTCTCTTTCTGAATAGTAAGTGTAACAGTAAGGCTAACCTGAACTGGAACATATATGATTACAGGAAGGTGCTCCCCTTACTTTTGAAAAGAACAGGATTTTGTAATCAGGCAATCCACAGAAACGGAAGTAAGACAAATTGATGCATTATAGGCTCAGAATATGGTTCTGCTATGGTCCATCTCCAAATCCCTTCTTCCTTCTTTATGTCAACACCAGCATATATCTAACCCTTTCATGAGTGAGCTCAGCTCACAGAGCCTGAAGGAAGCCAGACACTTGTGTTGTAGCTGGATTAGTATTCTCCTAGCTCTCACCATCTCCTAGATGACTCACTAGTTTCACAAAGCAGTCAAATAAATCACTCAAGACCACACAGTTAGAGATGAAACTGCAAGGCCAGGAAGAAAACTGATTACAATAGTCTCAGCTTAAACCAATGTGAGCCCAGAGTGCACAGGCCTGGGAAATCAGGCTGGATAGGGACAGCTACACTGAGCACTCTGAATGTTACTTACCTCCCAGTCGGTTGCATTTATGTTAATACATCAAAGGTAATTTCATGAATGAGTGCATATTCACTGTCTTCTAAACACAAGATCTGACCTGTAATTGATGCAAAGTAGCATACCTGTGCTGCCTTTAATAAATGCATATTACTCTAGGTCAGCGGCAGCCCTTCTCTATGTGATTAGCAGGAGTCTGACTTAGGAGGATGAAATATGGAGTGAACCAAACAATGGAAAAAGGTGGAACAGATCCAAATAAAAGTGAAGATTAACTAAATAGTTAAAATAAATAGTTTACTTTAAAACAAACGAACAAAATATCCACACTACAGTAGGTCTACTTTCTAGGTAAATCATCTTAGATTCCCAACAACAGTTGAGATGCTTCAGCATCTCAAATTTAGTACACTTGTAATTAGAAGAATCTTTTGGTCTTTTTATGAATGAATATTTTAAAACTCTGCAGACATGGGACATTGATGAACTTTCTTTTTGTTTTCTTTGGACATCTGAGATAGCATATAGGAATCAAATTAATTGTTTCCTGAATTAAACACAGACCTGACAATTTATCATATAGACATGGCTGATTTATGAGCTTTTTCCTATTTCTATCAATGTCAGTGGGTAAAATTTAACCAGTAAATTCTGACTTAGTTTTTCTGTCGCTTCCAGAATGCACCAGAGTTTGCAGTGTTCAGTTGCTTATTCCTCTCTGTGGGCAGCTTTGCTGCTTTCCCAATTTACAACAGCCAATACAGGTGAGGTCTTAAGAATGATCAGAACCCTCTCATGTTCAGTGGTCACGAGTGAAATTGATGGTGTCCAAGTAAGCGTGCCCTTCTCTGCTCTGGAATTTTCAAATTATTAAATAAATTGTTCAGGTTTTTTTGTACCGCAGACCACGCGCGCGCGCACACACACACACACAAAGTCTTAATGAGACGGTTTTCAGAGGAAAGCGGAATTAATGAGGACATTAACAAACTCAAGACAGCTGTCTTTTGAAGCAGCTCACTGATGAGTCTGTAACACCTGGAGCTTCTTCAAAGGGGGGAAATACACTTCAGCCAACTGTTGGCAGCTACCTAGTAAGAGATCTTGGGCAGGCCAGACCACAAGGAGCGCGAGAAAGCCAGCTGACTGCTCAGTGTGTCAGGAGAAGTTTTGCTTTAATTCTAAAGCTTGTTTCTAGGGGCTTGATTCTAAAACTGACACCATGATCTGAGAATTCATAGTCTTGTGTGTATATTTTTTTCAACTCAGGAACATATATTGCACGTAACAGATTGGACTTCAAAATAACTCTCAAAGGAATGCAGAACTGATGAGAATTTGTTGGTAGCAGAGTGACAAGCAGAAAGTTATTTTTAAAATGAGTAGCATACGGGCAAGTGACTGAAGCTCATAGAAACTAATCTATATGAATGACTTTAAAGGAGATTAGATTAAATGTTAAGCATCCACTGTGCTGTTGACACACTGCATAGTCACTGGTTTTATTCAACAATAAGTAAGTTCACAGACTACTGTAAATTAACATTTCACAGTTTTTCCTGGAGAGGAGTAAATCAAGTAGTATGCATCAACAAAAATGTCTTTGCATTACTTCTACTTGTTTAGATTTTGAAATAATGGATCCACTACAAAATAGGATAACACACATAAGAATAAAATAAAATGGAATGCCTCTCTAATAGGAGATGCAGGCACTAGTGAAATCAATAGACTCAGCCTTTATATGTCACCTGGCCTGAATGTTAGAGTGGGATTGTTTTATCTAAAGATTTTCATGACTCTTGCACCACAGCTCCGTGTTCCAATATATATTAGACTCTTCTGTACTTTAATGGCATTAGTCAAAGTAGATCTATATCTGGACAAATTTGCTATTGAAATTTTACAGGATGTGCTACTGTGAAAGCAGACAGTACAACAAGCAGTTCTTGTGGCCCTGCTTGAGCAAGGGGACTGGACAAGATCATCACCAGAGGCGCTGTTCAACCTCAACCATTCTGTAACTGTGTGACTCTGTGAAAGCAAAAGCAGTGTGTATACACACAAATGAATGTATACATACATAGATATAAACATCTTTGCATATAGAAAAGGCTACATGAACTCTTTATATCTGTCTATGAAATATTCTTATAACATCCTTCAAAGAACCTATGCCATAGAAATTTGTTGTGTAGATTTGGCTTCAGATCAGCATTCTTTCTTTATATCTGAGACACAAAACTTTTTAGTCATAGATTATAATGTGAAAATTTAAGGTTTAATTTCTTATGACCTCTCAACAGTTGATGCTTTACGGATGAATGCTTCAAGACTGTTTAATCATATTAAATGCACACTGCGTCAAAAGGAAATTTCAATAACTTCAGCATGTGAGTAGTTAAGTCATTTATCATACCTGGCTTAGTTTTGAGTTCTCACTCTGAAATAAGGGAGGGCAATTTATACCTCTTAGTCCTGTAATTTTAGCACACACTGTATTTCTTTTACAGGGATTCTGACTGTTTCACTGTACAAAAGACTCATAAACATAACTTTAAAAATTACCTACTGGAGCAGTAGCCTATTGCAAGATGTAGAACCTACAATAATTTTCACAGTTGTGACATCCTGATTGTTCACTATGAATTATTCACTGTTCAAACAGCATGTGGTCAGATACTCTGTTTACTTTTTGGTCTTTGTCTCTCCACCTATTATCACCAATCAGTTTTTCTGCCTCTTGCATAATATTCTCTTATTCCTTCATATTTTAAAGAGAAGAGCAAATATAGCTATTTAGAAACACAGTTAATACAGATTTTTATGTTCTTCTTACCTACTGCATTTTACTACAGTTTTTTTCTTTTTCATCTTCCAGATCATTAATGAAGGCATTGAACTGGATTGGATCAGATATTGACCACTGGTGTAGACTGCTAATTACTAGCTTTCAACTAGACTTTATACGCAGACTCTATGCCCAGCAAATCAGCCAGTTATCTATTCACCTCACTGTCTGCCCATCCAGCCTATACATCAACCTCTTCTCTATAAGTCAAAGGCCTTACTGAAGTCCAGGAAGACAATAATCACTGTTCTTCCCAGACTGGTCAAGCATGACTTCCACTTAATGAATCCATGCTGACTTCTCCTGATGATTTCCTTGCTCTTTATGGACCTAGAAATGATTTCCAGAATTAGCTGTTCCACCACTTTCCCAGGGATCAAGGTGAGGCTAACTGGTCTGTAGTTACCTGGGTTCTCCCTCTTACCCCTCTTGAAGACAGGAGTGATATTTTCTTTCCTTCGGTCTTCAGGCACTTCTTTCAGTCACCAAAGATCAATGATTATACAATATACAAGGCTAGCCTTGCTAGCAAGAACAGAGGCAAAGAATGCATTTGGCCTTTCAGCCTTCCCCATGTCCTGTGTCCAGATCCCCTACATCATCTACATTATTCAACAGTGCTTCCACATTTTCCCCAGTCTTCTTATCACAGATGTACTTGTAGAATCCCTTCCTGTTGCCTTGATGTCCCGGCCATATTCAATTCTGTCAGAGCTTTAGCGTTCCCAGGTTCATCCCTGGGTGCTCAGACAATGTTTCAGTATTTCTCCTACCATCCTTGCTTCGACCCTCTGACCATTTTGGTATTCTTATCTGACTTCCTATTCTTTGCGATGAACTTCTCTTGAGCTTTGTGGAGATGAACCTTGAATAAAAACCAGCTTTTGTGAGCCTCTCTTACCTCCTAGACTGTATCCACAGGACCTGCTTTGGCTGTATCCAGCCAAAGTCTGCTCTCCCATCTAAGGAGAGTCATTTTTTTTTCTCCCTCCTTCCTGCCCTCAGAATCCTAAACTGCACAATTTCATGGTCACTGCAGCCGAGGTTGCTGTCTCGCTCCAGTTATAGGAGGGAGAGGAGATTCTTTTAATACATGTATACCTGGTGGTGAGAGTAAGACACAACGGGTCAAATGTTAGCCTGACCAGTTTATTACAAATCCTAGTTGGTTAGGGAGATGGAGAAAGGAAGATGGGCGATAGAAATGAGATAGGAAATAAAAGCAAGGAGTCTTTGTGGAAAGCAAGAGAGGGATAGTCGCCACTGGGATTTCAGCGATGCTCATAGTTCAGACGCTGATCATCAGTAGCAATGGGTTGTCGGAGGTTGTGCTGTTCAGTTGATGGCAGCTAACAGAGAGTACAGACTTATAAATAAGTCCAAAGTGGTCGAGTCAGCTCTCTTTGGAGTGACAGCTTCTGATTTTTGGACCGCAGCAGGAACTTCTTTGTCTCCATCTTCCAGGCCCTGCACGGAGGTAAGAGGGAGCAGAGAGGCATCAGCTTGTATCTGGCCTTCACAGGATACAGGGTATCATCCCCCAGTCTCCTGTACCAAGCTGGAGTTATCTGGTCACAGGCCAAGTCTTCAGCCAATTAACACTCCTGGTCACTCCCTTTTGAAGGCAAACTTCTCCAAAGAAATGCTTTCAAATGTAAAACTGTCCACAAACTGTCCACTGTTGATTGCCACACGCTGACGCCCATCACTCACCTCCTAGGTAGTCAGAGTCTTATCGCAAAAAATGCCTCAGAGAGCGAGCTCTGAGCCAAGAAAAAAGAAGGGTTCAGACAGCTGCCTTTTACCTTCACATTCCCAATAAAACCTTCATTGCTTCTGAGTATCTCATCCAGCAGAGCACCTCTCCTAATCGGCTCCTCCTTATTGGAGGTAGAAATTATCTTCAGCGCATTCCAGGGACATCCTGGATTGCTTATGGCCTATTCTCACATTTCTGTAATCCCAACAAAATCATAAATCACACCACTTACGTCTCATTTTGGTGCTAGTGTGATCCCTTCCTGTCGTGTCACCTCTAGCCTTTAGCTCAGTGACCCCATCTTACTGGATACTCTGTACCTCTCCCCATTCTGATCTCTGTGAAGGTTTGCATGACATTAGCAGATGCTAGGAAACCTTTGATAATACTCTCCAGGCAGTTGTTTAGAATGAAGATGAATCAAAATATAAGTATCTGAATCTCTAAACTAAATACCTCCTAACTAGAAAATTTATTTCCCCTTCATATTAGTAACTATTCTCTTGGTGGTCATGCTGGATGTTTTATTGGTGTTTTTTCAGAGTATGATCTTACCTTCATTTGAAAGTAGTATTTTTTTTTTTTTTAATGAAGCACAGTAGAAGTAGCAATGATTCCCAAATAACCTATTCATTCTTTTTCTATACAAGTATTTGCATCGCATCCAGAAACTTAACTAAGTTCCTCGCTGTGTTATATATCCTGCTTCTACGTCTACAAGAAAGTAACACTTTAGCCTATCCTATTTTTGCATGTATTCACACTTCAGCTTCAGTTGTTAAGCTTACTCACCTTTTACTTTGGATTATGTGCTTATTTTCAATTTATTATAAAAAATAAAACTGCATTGTAACCTAATTGCCAGCCAGCTAGCTCTAAGTCAGAAGGTAAGAGTTCAGTCAGAGTTTTTGAAATTAAATAGTCTTAATCTGTGAATTTTCACTTTTTGTTTTAAATACGTTAAATAAAAGACAGAGAAATCAATTCACTGAGGAGAAAAATATATCTTATTTGTAATCATCCACTTAATATTACTTTCTTTTTAGCTTGCAAGTGGAAATGTCTTGAAAAAAATAATTTTACAGGAAATTCTACTCAGTTTTCATTACAAGTTCGTAAATTAACCTCTGCAGTACAGATCAAACGTAATATCAGCTTTCACAGGGCTGCTCCAAAAGTAATGCCTCCTGTCTTTTTCTGCTGGCCCACAATGTCAGAGGTGGATACTGGCTGTATGGCAGTAGAGGCTGAGCCTTCCCACCAGTATTCTGTTATATTTTGTTGCTGTGTGACAAATGGCAGCAGAGAGGCAGCCTGACAAAATGGCATCTGACATGGAAGTGCATCCAAAGCAAAGATGAGCCAATGAATTCCTCCATGCAGAGGCACTCATGAATGCTTGCTGAACGTTTAAGGAGACCAAAGAGTGGATATGAGCATAGTGAGGTGGTGCGTGGTGCCTTTCAGCAATAGCAACAGTGACATGAAAGACAAACTGTGTTCCAGATGGCCATGCAGATTTTTACAAGCGCAGCATGCAGGTTCTTGTTTGTCGCTGGTGAAAATATATAGCTAATGGTGGTGATTACGCTGAAAAACAGTGTTTTGCAGCTGAGAATTTGCTCTGTCAAACAGTGTTATTGTGCTGTTTGTATCTGTTGTAGTTTCTGTGGAAATAAATAGGAGGCATTACTTTCAGTTGACCTACATACATTACTCTTCAATAGAATCTAAGCACTGCATTTATATTCCAGCCATTAAGTAGCTGTGATTGAGAGAATTTTAATATCTTCAGAAGCAGCAGTAGAGGCTGCTTTTGCAAATAGAAAATTTATAATATGACAGTATAGACCTGCCTTGTTTTTCTGAAGGAATTTAGGATTTGACTCTGCACGGAAATTAAATGTAAAAGAATGATTCTGGAAACTAAGTTATATTTCTCTGTACATGCAGACAGACACACACACACCATGCATAGAGCAGAGTAAATACAATACAGTGCTTTTATTTAATCTTATTTCTAACTCAAAGCACCCATTTGGTGGAAGTGATAGAGTTAATCTAACTAACTTACAGACCCTATCATCTTCCACTGCTTCATATTAATGCTTCATATCATCCCCATGCAGACTACCAGGAAGCTGGCCAGTTTTTCTTTATATGAAACAAACAAACAAACAAGTAAAAATAGCATATGTAAATTCAGCCTGTTCTCTTTTATTCAGTGATTTAGCAAATGTGTCGAAAGAGCAAGAAATTTAGATTTTTAGATGTATTTTCTGGCATCAGTTGCAGAACTTTTGATAAACTATAGTTGATTCGATAACATGCCAGCACATCAGAGGAATAAAATGTCACTTAGTCAGGAAATGGCATATTCTGAACAACAGTGGAGTTTCTTGTGGTTTACTGGCTGATGGTCACTACTTTGAACATACTGGATTTCAAATTCATGTTTTCACTTTATTACTGAACATATCAATATCTGAATACAAGCTGAATCTTACTGCCTATCTTACATGCTTTTTAGAAGTGTAAAAATGAGCATTTTAAGGTATGTTTTACCTCATTGTTCTAGCTTAAATTTCATTGCAAGTAAATGAATCAATGCCACAGATTTGAATTTTTTCAAGTCTTTTCCACAAAAGAAGATAAAGTAAAACAAAATGCATAATTTCTGTTAAGTATGTGACTCTGACAAGGAAAATATTCTGAACATATGTCCCTCAAATAATGAGGTTATTTCAATGTTTAATTCATGCATATATTTATTTTAGTCACACTGAGCCAGCTCAGCTCTCTGAAGCTTACTAGGCTCTCTGTAATGGTTAATTTAGCTGCAGGATAAATTTATCCTCTTGAGGACCTGTGCTATGTTATTGCACATTTTCATATGCCTGTTCTGGATTGGCAACTGAAATTCTACTTGTAGATAACAAAGGTTCTATGAGTCAGGATTTCAGTAAACCTTCTTCTATTAAATCTATAAATTTGCCCACAAGCAGCAGACCTCTTTCTATGTAACCATGGCTTCATTTTCAAGAATGCTCAAGCTTTCAAACCTTATTAATAAATAAAGATGACTGCCACTACTGGACAATGTTATAGAGATGGTAAATTTTTGATATTGATTAGGACATGCCAGTGTCCCAGTCAGTGAAAGGTCTTTACTTTATGTTTGGTCCTGCAATAAAATAAGAGCCATTTGAAGCAAAATAACTAGAAAAATACAGCAATGTGATAGCCAAAAAAGCAATGACTTTATATGCAATGACTGAAGTTTGTAAACAAATTAGTTGTTTGGAAGGAAAGATTATTTCATCTTTCACAGTACGTGTAATTAATTTCCTAAATCTTTTTCTAAAAACATTTCCCACTAATGCCCATAGTTTCTTTTGAGGTTATTCAGAATCATACAAATAGATTCTTTAGACATCACTTAATTTAAAATAGAAGTCTCCATTGTAATAAAATGTAATATGAAATAGGAAGGATCGAAACCCTAGACTGTTAAGTCTTCGAAGTAAAGACTGGTCTTTGTTTTTTTTGTTTTTGCAAGCTTTAGTACAATGGAGTTTTAGTCTCTATTTACTACTGCCAAAAAATACAATACAGTACTACAAACAAAGTACATGTTGTATGATGTTTATCTGAATTGCAGCAATTATGTGCTATGACAAGCTCTCTGCATAGTTCATCTATGCACTGTTTTTACACAAAGCTTGTAGGAAAGCTATGGTTCAAGCTTGAGACACGTATGATGTTGTGTCCTCACAATACAACTCCATAATCTAGATAGAATTCCTCCTAACATCTCTCTCTGCAGCTTTATTTACTGATCAAAAGGTCCTCCAATTCTGCAGGGTAATCATTTATCTAGATGACCTCTATTAACTTCCTTCAGAAAAATCTGGATGAAGAGGATAAAAGCAGTCATCAGATTTATAAGAGTTGAAAGCTCTTTTGTTTGCAAAGGACTATAAATATAAGAAATGGCTTTTCATGAAAAAAAAAATCATAGAAATAAAGGTGAAGTTACATTTACTGAAGAAAAGGTACAGACTTAAAGAACTAATTTCAGTGGAAGTTACCCTTGTCAGAAACATATGTTCCTTTTCCTTCAAAATTCAAAGTGTACAGTTTATAGCTAGTGTACAAATAACAGATTCATATGGCTATGTTCTGTTTTGTAATGAAAACCAAAATAAAATAATGATAAAATACTATTTTACATTACATGTGTCATTTGATTTCAAAAGCAGTAACCATCTCACACACTCCTTCTTGATAAAGAGACGCTATTCCTTTACTTAAAGCTTATTATGTTTGTGCTTTGATACCTCTTCTGGTGTTCCAGCTGGAACTTGATAATCATTATGAACAGCCCATTAAATCTCATGCTTGCAGCAACTTTTACCCAGAATTTCTGAAAAGGAAGTAAATATCACTGAATTATCACAGGAACTTAACTCCTGAAATATGAGAGGACAGTATTCAGCAGTATGTTCTTCATAACCTGATTCTCTTTCCCTTAGACAAGCCTGGACAAAGTGCTCGACCGTGAAGCATATTTGGTGTGTATATGAGCTCATGTGCTTGCAATACAAATTTCTGTATGCTGTTTCGCCATGGATGCACAATACCTCAGATACTGCAGAGTGTGGTTCTTTGTTTCAGCATATATGCTTGATGTTAGTTGATGATCAGTGTATATCTCCTAAAACGCAGTTTGTTGATTCTCAAATTAGATCCATCCTAGTGTAAGCACAGACCCTATACGATGCTCCCCTTAATCTAAATACTTGCTTCAATAAGATACAACAAGCTATTATCTGTTACAAGCAAAATTATGTTATTAAGCAGTGTTATGAAAGCAAATTACTCTTGGCCATTCACAGTTTGACCAGTTTTTGACCACACCATCCTTATAACAAAGCTGAGAAAGTGTGGAATAGATGAGTGGACGGTGAGGTGGACTGGGAACGGGCTGACTGGCAGAGCTCAGAGGGTTGTGATCGGTGGTGCAGAGTCCAGTTGGAGGCCTGTTCTTAGTGGTGTTCCTCAGGGGTCGGTGCTGGGTCCGGTCCTGTTCAACATCTTCATCAGTGACCTTGATGAGGGGACAGAGTC